>CAUYON010077239.1:0-40473 GCA_963573935.1 Arctocebus calabarensis
GGAGTAAAACTTCTGTTATCAGTAAAGCTAATCTCTCAAGAATGACTCATTTTAAAAACAAAATTGTTTTTTAAGACATTTTTCCGAAAGGGTAGAGTGGGCAGATAAATAAGAGTAACTGAGAGCCAGGGCTTTCCATCCCGGAGCTGCCCCATAATGAACATGAGCCTGAGGATAATGACCTTGTCTAAGCCTCAGTTTCATCATCTGTGGATGGAGACCGATCTCTTCACAATAGGGTCTAGCACCGCCCTGGCACTGTGCATCTTCTCAATAAATATTTGCTCTTCTTACAACTAAATATGTACTATAAAGCTTTCTCTTTCTTTCTTTCCTTCTCCCTTACCTTCTCCCAGGTGGGCATAAAAATTATTTTCCATTTCCTTGCCTCCAGTTAGATATTGATTAGAGTATCTGATTGAGAATGAGCACTTAATAAAAGTAAATAAGTTCTGACATTTAAAAAAAATCACAATTTTTCATTAGAATTCCGATAACATTTCTCCAATGCTTGCTTTAAAAATTAGACTTTTGGCTAGGCGCCTGTGGCTCAAGTGGCTAAAGCACATACACCTGAGCTGGCGGGTTCGCGTCCAGCCCAGGCCCACCAAACAACAATGATAGTTGCAGTAAAAAAATAGCCAGTGTGGCTCGGCGCCTGTGGCTCAAGTGGCTAAGGTGCCAGCCACATACACCTGAGGTGGCAGGTTCAAATCCAGCCCAGGCCTGCCAAACAGCAATGATGGCTGCTTCTAAAGCCTTCTAAAACAAAAAATAGCTGGGTGTTGTAGTCCCATAGCAGGTGCCTGTAGTCCCAGCTACTTGGGAGGCAGCAGCAGGAGAATTGTTTGAGCCCAGGGTTGGGGTTGGAGGGCTCTCTACCAAGGGTGACAGCTTGAGGCTCTGTCTCAAAAAAAAAAAAGAAAAAAAAAGCCAGCGTTGTGGCAGGCGCCTGTAGTCCCAGGTGGAGGCAAGAGAATTGCTTGGAAGGTGGAGGCAAGAGAATTGCTTGAGCCCAGGAGTTGGAGGTTGCTGTGAGCTGTGATACCACAGAACTCTACCCAGGGTGATAGCTTGAGGAAAAAGAACAAAAATTATATTTTTATTTTGAAATATTTATAGATTAACAGGAAATTGCAAAATTAGTGCAGAGAGGTCCCATGTACCCTCATCCAGTTTCCCTCATTTTATACGACTATAGTTCAATTTCATACTAGCAAAGTGACGTGTGCTTTCTCACGCTGAGTATAGTTGTTGAAAAGCTAATGCCGTTGTGAGTCCTTTTATTATTTTAGGTAACCTGATTTTTCTCCGTGGAAGTTTTCAGAATCTTCTTAGCCCTTATATTCTGAAATGTCCTGATGATCTGCCTTGGTGTGGTCCTTTTTCATTCATAGTTCTGGACATTCAGTGGGTCCTTTCAGTCCAGAGACTTGTAGCTTTTGGTTCTGGGAAATGTTGCAGCATTATTGATATTTATTTGACAATTTCATGCCCTCTCTCTTCTGTCTTCTTTTCTGAAGTGATTTGGGTGTTTGGCCTCCTAGATTGCTCCTCTGGTAATGCTTTCCTTTGTCTTCTTTTTTTTTTTCTGCAGTTTTGGCCAGGGCTGGGTTTGAACCCACCACCTCTGGCATATGGGGCTGGTGCCCTACTCCTTGAGCCACAGGTGCTGCACCCCTTTGTTTTGTTTTGTTTTGTTTTGAGACAGAGTCTCACTATATGGCCCTTGGTAGAGTGCTGTGGTGTCACAGCTTACAGCAACCTCAAACTATTGGACTTAGGCAAATCTCTTTCCTCAGCCTCCCAAGTAGCTGGGACTACAGGCACCCACCATAATGCCCAGCCATAATCCCTGCTAGGAGCAACAAGCCTCTTTTGTTCTCTATTTCCTGTTTTTTCCTGCCACTTTGTTCTTTTCTGCCCTTGACATTGACTCTGTCCTGTTCCTCCTGGCTCTAGTTCCTTATTCTCTTTCCAGAGGGTCCTCAGGATTGGCCTGTATATTAGTTTTCTGTCTTTGGCTAACAGATCTCTCTGAATGTAGCTATTTAAAGCAACATGCATTTATTTTATTTTTTTTGAGACAAAGCCTCAAGCTGTCACCCTGGATAGAGTGCCATGGCATCACAGCTCACAGCAACCTCCAATTCCTGGGCATAAGCTAGTCTCTTGCCTCTGCCTCCCAAGTAGCTGGGACTATAGGCGCCCACCACAATGCCCGGCCATTTTTTTTGGTTGCAGCCGTCATTGTTGTTTGGCGGGCCCGGGCTGGATTCAAACCTGCCAGCTCAGGTGTATGTGGTTGGTGCCTTAGCCCGTTGAGCCACAGGCGCCAAGCCGCAACATGCATTTATTATTGCTCAGCTTCCATGGGTTGCAGTCGAGTTGCAGGTGGGCTGGGTCCTCTGCTGAGGTCTCACCAAGCTGACATGAAGGCATTGGTTGGGGCTGGGGTCTTCTCTGAGGCCTGGGGTCCTTTATCCAGTTCATTCAGGTCCTTGCAAGTTGTGGGGCTGAGGTTCTGCCCCAGGGGCTGCCCTGCCGTTATGGGCATGTGGCCCTCCCCACTGAGTAGTTTGCTTCTCAAGGCCTGCAGGTGTGGGAAAGCATCTGTTGTACTTCTCCTCTCTTACCTCTGGACACACCAGACTAACGTCCCTTTTTACTAACTCCAAGTCATCTGCTAGGGGACTACAACCTGGGGACAGACAGGAACCCGGAGCCACCTTAGTGTTCTGCCTCCTGGGGCCTGAGCACTCTCAGCCTCTTCAGCACACACCGCTGGTGACAGCCTCTTGCTCCACTGAGCGAGGCAACTGTCACTCCCCATATCTTTTTCCTATTTCTTGTCTACTCATGGTGTGTCTCCTGTTCTTTCTGTCCTTTTAACTCATAGTGGGATCTTGGGGGATCATAAATGTATGTGGTCAGTTTACAATGTTTAACTCAAAGTTCTAGAGCATTTAATTCTTGAAGGTGTGGATTCATTCTTAATTAGCAGTGCAGAGTGTTTTAGTGCCATAGACTCTAAATCTGAGGATTTAGGGCCAAACAGTCTGCTAAACTTGTATAAAGAAACCTATCTGAGAAAAAAACTCCAGTCACCACTAGGTGGCACCAAAAATTAAGAAACTCCAAGGGGATTCTCAGTGACTACTGGTGGAGACCCAACTCCAAGTGAACTCCATTTTCCCAAGTGTGAGGGAGGGATGCTATTTTTTGAAACATGTTTTGATAATTTTGTTTTCCAAAGAGCTTGCTACAGAGGCCCTCTACCCTGAGGCTCTGGTGCCTTAAAAGCAGGGCCCCCTGCTTGGGACAGACATCACCATCTGGCTGAACCTAACAGCTAACTGCACAGACAGTTGGAGGAGAGGTGTTCTGGGAATTTCTAAGGCTCAGTCTAGCCTGGTGTAGGACTGAAGCATGCACTGTTCATTTTAAGACAGACTGTGGAGATTTGGGGCTGATGCAGGGGCTAACACCCCAGAGTGGAAAAACTGTGTTTCCTTCTGCCTCACAGGCTTCACATCTGACACCAGAGATGTGAGGTTTTCCCACTCCAGCTTGTCATCCTAAATAATAAATAGAGACTCATTAAAAGAAAAGGTGTTTATTTTGTTGTAACTGTGGCCACCCATAAGAAACCACAGACTCCACTTTAGGCTCAAATTAGGTGGTGATGATTTATTACACATGCACAGGTGGACCGCTGCCCCAAAGGGCAAATGACCCAAATCAGGTCATGATTACATCTGCACAGGTGGACCGCTGCCCCAAAGGGCAAACGGCCCTACAGAGAAATGCAGACAGCCTTTTATACTCTTTTTGTTGCCATGCAAGCAAGCAAAAAACAAAAGCAGAACGTGGCGATTGGTGGGGTTATAGTCGGGGGGTGGGGGGGGCTACAGCATGGTAGTTGGCATGGAAACAGTTTGGGAAACTTAGTAGCTTGGGAGACAGCTTGGGACACTCAGTAACCTGGGGAACTCAGTGACCTGGGAAACTCTGCTTGAGTGAGTTTTTACCATGGCTCAGTAAGGGAGTCAGGGAACTCAGAGAGAACTTCCTTGTAACCTGTTCTCAAAATTAAACCAATGGTGGGGGCGGGGGAGGGGGTTTGAGACTGATGGTGACTCAGGCTGAAACAGTTAGGGGCTTTTTCTTGCCGGGTCTATTACAACAATTTAAGAATAAAGTATTGTAATGGGAAATGTGTGTCACCATAAACCATGTGTATGTTCAAGGAGGTAAAGGAAAATAGGTTTTTAAAAAAGTGAGGAGGCTTACATGACTGCTCTGCAATAATTCTTATCCTTGGCTACTGCTATAGTCTGTATGTTTGTGCCTGCAAACCTCATGTTGAAATTTGATTCCCAGTGTTGGATATGGGCCTTCATGGGAGGTGTCTGGGTCTTGGGGGAAGGCCCCTCATGAATGGCTTGGTACCTATTCTCCTGGTAATGGGTGAGTTCTCTCTCTGTTACTTTCTGTGAGAGCTTGTTGTCACAAATAGCCTAGTACCTTCCCTGTGGTCACCACTGCAGTCCAGAGAGGGCGTCTCTGTCTCTATGTAAACAAACAAACAAAACTTCCTGCTTACCTGAAAGAGAGTACTTAAACTAGAAAAGGCTGAGTGACATTGGGGCGCTGAGATTGTGTTTCCAGAACAAAGTGTACATAGGCGTTTAAGAGCAAATAAGCTCGGTTCTAGAAAATTAAGGACAGGTATACCCCTGCATATCTGAGTCAGAGTGAATTGAACTCCACCTGCTTCATTGCACATTACACACCTATCTGGGCTGCTTGGGCCTCAGGAGTCTGGTATCTCCCTGAGTGACCTCTCGCCCTTCAGTGCTCAGGTGATCTGTGTGCTGCTTGTGAAATGGAGTGGGTGGGAGGGAATTTTGTGTCTCTCCAAATTCGTATCTACCCAGAACCTCAGAATGTGAGCTTATATGGAAATAAGATCCTGCAAATGTGAGTAAGGGTCCCCCTGAGATTATAGTGGAAGAGGATGGGCCCTAAATCCAATGGGGTTTATTTATTACTTTTTTTGCAGTTTTTGGCCGAGGCTGGGTTTGAACCTGCTACCTCTGGCATATGGGGCTGGTGCTCCACTCCTTTGAGCCACAGGCACCGCCCAATTCAGTGGGTTTTAAAAGTGTCTGAGGAGGACACACAGAGAGACACCATGGAAGAAAGAGACCATGAAGATGGGGGCAGAGATTGGGCTGATACTGCCCCAAGCCAGGGAATGCCAGGAGCCACCCAAAGATGGAAGAGGCAGGAAGGATCCCTCCCTAAAGCCTTTGGAGGGACCAAGCCCCAGCAGTGGCTTAGTTTTAGACTTTCAGCCTTCAGAACAATGAGAGAAAAAAACCTCTGTTATCTAAAGCCACCCAGTTTGCAGTGATGTATTATGGCAGCCCCAGGAAGCAACTAAGAGTCTCTAAAATAATCATGGCAATAAGGACAGACCTGCTCTTAGCATTGTGGGATCTGGAATAAAAGTACATTTTCCCCATGTCTAAATACTTAAAAGTTATAAAACAAGCTGTTCTTTCCCCTTTAAGACAACTATTATTTTTTTTAAAACACCATAACACTTAAAATAACAAGTGCTGGCAAAGATGTGGTGAAATTGAAACTACTCTGTGTTGCTGGTGGGAATGTAAAATGATGCAGCCACAGTGGGAAACAGTTTGGCAGTTTTCCAAATAGTTAGACATAGAATTACCATTCTGTACACCACTTACACGAAGGGCGTGTGTCCAAGGGAATGGGCAGCAGGGACTTGAACAGATACTTGTACACCCGTGTTCATGGCAGCATGGTTCACAATAGCCAAAGGGTGGACACGACCCCAGTGTCCAGCGATGGATGAATTCATACACAATATATGGTGTGTGTGTACAATGGGAAGTTATTCAGCCTTGAAAAGAAAGGGAATTCTGGTGCATAGGCACATGCTACAATACGGATGAACCTTGAAAACATTTTGCTTGCTGAAATAAGCCAGGCACAAAGGACAAACACCATGTGATTCCACTTGTGCCAGGTACCTATAGCAGGCGAATTCACAGAGACATAAAGTTGAATGGGGATTGCCAGGGTGGCTGGGAGGGGGTGGAGGGCTAGAGTTTAATGCAGATAAAGTTTCTGTTGGGGAAGATGAAAAAGTTCTGGAAATGGATGGTGGTGATGATTACACAACATTATAATTGTACGTGGGTCATTGAATTGTACTCTTAAAAATGATTATAATAGGGCAGTGCCTGTGACTCAAAGGAGTAGGGCACCAGCCCCATATGCTGGAGGTAGTGGGTTCAAACCCAGCCCTGGCCAAAAACCGCAAAAAAAAAAAAAAAAAGATTATAAATTTCATTTTATGTACATGTTATCTCAATTAAAAACAATTTTAAAAACAAAAAGCTGGTCAGGTGTGGTGGCTTACACCTGTAATCCTAGCACTCTGGGAAGCTGAGGCGGGTGGATTGCTTTACCTCATGAATTTGAGACCAGCCTGACCAAAAGCAAGACCCCATCTCTAGTAAAAATAGAATGATAGTTTGATGAATAAAGATGTAATGATCAAATCAGTGTAATTAGCGAGGGTGTCTAATCGCTTTTTTTCTCTGCCACAAATGGAAGAGTAAGAGTTGTCTTGGGTTGCACATTAAATACATAAACACTAATGAAAGTTGAAAAACGATCTTTGCATATTGTTTGTGATATTTGATACCACAGATGAACAAAAAGCCCTCACAAAATGAGCATATGGGCTGCAGGCCCCAGGTTCGACACCCCTGAACATCACTTCAAACATTTATTGTTTCTTTATGTTGGGAACATCTTAAATCTTCTCTTCCTAGATACATGAAAAATATACAATAAATTGTTAATTTTAGTCACCCTATATTGCTATAGAATACTAGAACATACTCCTCCTGTCTAGCTGTATTTTTCTATTCTTCTTTTTTTTTGAGATAGATCCTCAAGCTGTCACCCTGGATAGAGTGCTGTGGCATCCACAGCTCACAGCAACCTCCAACTCCTGGGCTCAAGCAAGTCTCCTGCCGCCGCCTCCCAAGTAGCTGGGACCACAGGCGCCCACCACAACGTCCGGCCATTTTTGGTTGCTGCTGTCATTGTTGTTTGGGGGGCCTGGGCTGGATTTGAACCCACCAGCTCAGGTGTACGTGGCTGGTGCCTTAGCCCGTTGAGCCACAGGCACCGAGCCATTTTTCTATTCTTTTTTTTTTTGAGATAGTCTAACTCTACTCTGGCCCCCTGGGTATAGTGCTATTGTATCATCATAGCTCACAGCAACCTTAAACTCCTGGGTTCAAGCCATCCTCTTGTGTCAGCCTCCTAAGTAGCTGGGACTACAGGTGCCCAATGCAGCACTCGGCTAATTTTTGTATTTTAGAGTCTTGCTGTTGCTCAGGCTGGTCTTGAACTCCTGAGCTCAAGGGATACTACCCCTTCAGCCTCCCAGAGTTCTGGTATTACAGGTGTGAGCCACTGTGCCTGGCCCAGCTGTACTTTTCTATCTCTTAACCAACCTCTGGCTACCCCCTACCCACACCCCACCCTTCCCAGCCTCTAATAACCACTATTCTACTCTCTACTTCTGTGGGATCAACCTTTTCAGCTTCCATGTACGAATGAGGACATGTGATATTTATCTTTCTGTGCCTAACTCATTTCACTTAACATAATGTCTTCCAAACTCATCCACATTGCCACAAATGATAGAATTTTGATTTTTATGGCCAAATGGTATTTCATTTGTGTATATATACCACATTTTCTTTATCCATTCATCTGCCCATTGAGGGATGCTTAGGTTGATTCCATATCTTGGTTCTTGTGAATATAATAAACATGGGAGTGCAGTTATCTTTTGGCACATTGATTTCCTTTCCTTTGGATACACACCTGGTAGTGGGATCACTGGATCATAGGGTAGTTCTATTTGTAGTTTTTTGAGCTGTTTTCCATAATGGCTCTACTAACTTACATTCCCACCAACAGTGTATAAGAGTTCCCCCTTCTTCCCATCCTTTGCAGCATTTATTATTATAATTTTTGTGTCTTTTTGATAATAGTCATTCTAACTAGGCTGAGATGATATCTTATTATGGGTTTGATTTGCATTTTCCTGATGATTAGTGATGCTGAGCATTTTCCCCATGTATCTCTTAGTTTTTTTTTTTTTTTGACTGAGAAAAATCAATTTTAATAACACACACATACATTCATAGGACTTTAAACAAGATGTATAAAATCTTGGTGGGGGAGAGAAAAAAGAAATCTGCCATTACTGCCTAAGAGCTGGTAGATTAACTGGCTGACGGGACATCTCTTAGTTTTTTGAGATGTCTGTTCAACTTATTCATTCACTTTTCTAATTTGGCTATTTGGTTTTTTGCTGTTCAGTTGTTTGAGTTCCTTGCATATTCTCGATATAACTCCCTTGTCAGATGGATAGATTGCAAATATTTCCTCCCATTATACAGGTTGTCTCTTTACTTTGTTGATGGTTTCCCTTGCATGAAGAAGCTTTTAAGTTCGATATTATCCCATTTGACTATTTTTGCTTTTGCTGTCTGTACCTTTTTTTTTTCTTAGAGACAGAGTCTCACTTTATCACCGTTGGTAGAGTGCCATGGCATCACAACTCACAGCAACTTCCAACTCCTGGACTTAAGTGATTCTCTTGCCTAACCCTCAAGTAGCTGGGATTACAACGCCCTCCCACAATGCCCAGCAGTTTGTTTTTTTTTTGAGACAGAGCCTCAAGCTGTCACCCTGGGTAGAGTGTCGTGGCATCGCAGCTCACAGCAACCTCCAATTCCTGGGCTCAAGCGAGTCTCCTACCTGCACCTCCCAAGTAGCTGGGACTATAGACACCCGCCACAACACCCAGCCATTTTTTTGTTGTTGCAGCCGTCATTGTTGTTTGGCAGGCCCGGGCTGGGTTCGAACCTGCCGGCTCAGGTGTATGTGGCCGGTGCGTTAGCCCATTGAGCCACAGGCACCGAGCCCCAGCGGATTTTTTTGTTGCAGTTTGGCCGGGACTGGGTTTGAACCCGCCACCCTTGGTATATGGGGCTGGCACCCAACCCACTGAGCCACAGGTGCCACCCTGCTGTCTGTACTTTTGAGGATACTTCTTAGAGCATTTTCCCAGACGAACGTCCCCTAGTGTTTTCTTCTAGTAGTTCCATAGTATGGGGTCTTACATTTAAGTCTTTCATTTATTTTCAGTTTCATATAAGTGAGAGATAGGAGTCTAGTTTTATTTTTCTGCATCTACTTACTGAAGAGAATGTTCTTTCCCCCAATGAAGGTTCTAGGTACCTTTGCTAAAAAACAAACAAACAAAAAAAGCTAGCTGTAAATATATGGATTTATTTTGGGGTCCTGTAGTCTGTTTCATTGATCTGTTTTATGCCAATACCATGTTGGGTTTTGTGTGTGTGTGTGTGTGTGAGAGAGACCTTATTTGAGATATTTATCATCCTATTTTTGTTAGTATACCTTTGTATATTTTGAAGTCCAGTAGTGCGATGCCTCTAGCTTTATTCTTTTTGCTCTATCTAGGTTGCTTTGGCTATTTGTGGTCTTTTGTGATACTATAGAATTTTAGGATTTTTTTGTATTTCTGTGAAGAACGCCATTAGTATTTTGACAGGAATTGTGTTGAACCTGTAGATTAATTTTAATACTTTGGTCATTTAAAAAAATTAATTCTTCCAATTCATGAACATGGGCTGTCTTTCCACTTGTTTATATGCTCTTTAATTTTTTTCATCAGTATCTATAGTTTTCCATGTAAAGATCTTTCACCTCCTTACTTAAATTTATTCTTAGCTATTATAGTTTTTGACAAATATACTTTTGTAATGACTGAAGGAACAAGTTCAAGTTTAGAATTCATGGACTTCTTGGAATTTTGTGCAAAAATATAGTCCTAGAGCTTCCTATGGCTTGTGGTCCAGTCCTCTTCTTTTCTTGACTTTTGCTCTGTCCTTCATCATGAGGAGCATCATTTGGGAACACATTCAAGTTCTATGCACACCCATTGCAAATAGCCCCAACTTGGCCACCACAGCCCAGGGGTCTATGGGGTGGCAGCATTCTTTATCCTCAGAAGGACAGACCCAGGGTCTGGGCCTGGGAAGGCCCTGGAAACAGGGTCAGAGATGTTTTTCCCTAAATAACATGGTCCTGGGTACCCAGAGGGCCACTTAAAATCCAGGACTTTGATCCTGTGGCAGGATATGATGAAAGGCCACAGGAGGCCTTTAAAGTGTGGGCTCAGGGCAGGAGCCCCACTTCATCAAGCTAAGGCAGTAGTTGAGAGTTTGGAACACTTACTAATCTGTGATGCAGATTAGGATGGGGCTATAGAGGCCATTAAAACCTGAAATGCAGGGCAGTGCCTGTGGCTCAGTGAGTAGGGCGCCAGCCCCATATACCAAGGGTGGTGAGTTTCAAACCCGGCCCCAGACAAACTGCAACAAAAAAATAGCTGGGTATTGTGGCGGGCATCTGTAGTCCCAGCTACTCGGGAAGCTGAGGCAAGAGAAGTGCCTAAGCCCAAGAACTGGAGGTTGCTATGAGCTGTGACGCCACAGCACTCTACTATAAAGTGAGACTCTGTCTCTACAAAAAAACAAAAAACAAACCCTGAAGTGGATTTGTATCTCTTCTTTTGGCCACCCTGAACCCTTCCTATGGTGAGGAAATTACCATCTTCTGAGAGTCCCACTTTCCCAGCTTCCTTTCCTGTGGGCCATCGATCGGCATTTGACTTTTGGCACAGTTACCCGGAGATGTCTGATCTTGACTTTGCCTCAGCTGCTGCTGCCAAGAAGGAGTAAGGACACAGATAATGCTCCTTCTGATGGGGTTGTGACAGCAGAAAGACTGGGCCTCAAAGCAGCAGGACCAGTGCTAGCAGTGCATTGGTGCAGGGAACAGTGAGAGTCAGGGTGCATCTGAGTCATCTTGGCTTGACAGAGGCAGCAGTGGAATCTTGATGAAGCTAATTATGCTACACAATTTTAGTTCATACTGTGGTTTTTGGGATTCTAACTTAACAGCCTGCATTTTTGTTTTGTTTTGTTTTTTGGTCCTGCTGGAGGTTCTGTTAGCTAGATATTATCTTTTTAATGAATCCCCTTTCTACTCAGCTAACTTAGTGTCTGTTTCTGTTACATGCAGAGGAGAGCCCGGACTGATAAGGGTCCTTGTGCTTATTTAGGCAAAGGTTTTGCTAAGGGCTAGCTGTGAGCAATAGAAATAGATTGTTCAGTAAAATATCTACTCAGCCCCTACTGTGTTCTCAGCACTGTATGAAGCCACTTAAGGAAGAACCAATGTAGTTCTTTCCCCAAATGACTTATAGTCTAATTGGAGGAATTAGAGTAACACTTGAGAGACAATAATAAAATAACCAATATTTAAAATTGTGATACCATGGCCAGGCCTGGTGGCTCACCTCTGTAATTCTAGTAGTCTGGGAGGCTAAAGTAGGAAGCTTCCTTGAGTTCAGGAGTTCAAGACCAGCCTGAGCAAAACTGAGACCCCCATCTCTACTAAAAAAATAAGAAAAAGTAGCTGAGTATTGTGGCAGGCACCTGTAATCGCAGCTACTTACCCAGAGTTTGTGGTTGCTGTGAGGTAGGTGGTGTCAAACTAGCTCACAGCACTCTAGCCTGAGTAACAGAGTGAGACTGTCTCAAAAAAAAAAAAATCATGATACCAGTTCTAGACATAATTGATTTATTCAACTTATTCTTTGGCTCAGCCAATATTAAAATAAGTGAGGCATGGCTCCTGCCTCAAAAAGCCAATTTTTGTGAGGAAAACACATATATAAGTAATTCTAGCAGGATTTTATTTTTTTATTTTTTATTTTTTCAGATGGGGTCTTGCTCTATTGTCCCGGCTAGAGTGTGGTGGCATTGTCATACCTGGCTGCAACCTCAAACTTTTGGGCCCAAGTGATCCTCCTGTCTCAGCCTCTTAATATCTAATAGAATGTATTAGTGCTATTGAAGAATTCAGAGAACTCCTTTCTGCCAGGGTTCAGAGTCACAGCTATGAGAGTCAGCTACATGTAGTATTCCCAATGTGCATGTCACTGTCATTTGGAGGTAACATGTTTTTTTCTATATCTTTACCAGTATTATAGGTGAAAAGACATGATAATTGGCAGAGAAAGGACAATGAGCACAAATTTATGGTGCTCAGATTTGACTGCTGATTAAATTAGAAATTTCAAACATTTTTTTTTTTATTTTAAGTAGCCAAATAGTACATTTGCAAACACGGGTCAATTACAAGCTCTTCAGGCTTCCTAGTAGGAAGAGAGAAAACACACACCCCAATTACCCAATTTATAGTGTTCCATCAACATGTACAAACAGGCTGCTGCTCAGGGACACTCAGCTACTCCAGATGTGGAAATTGCAAAGAGGAAACTTTGTAGGTAGAGGGAGAAGAGTGTTAGGCAACCCTTGCGAACATGGCTTTGATCTTTTTGTGTCTCTCTGTTGTACAGCCTGGCTGGTAAATATCTTCAATGGATAACTGAGCAATCACCGTTTCATGAAGGGCCAAAATGATGCTCACCAAGTATGCAGGCTGCATCCAGGGTAATATTTAGAATAGCTAGAGTTCATGGCCCAAGGCGATATTCCAAAAATATTCCTTCTCATAACTGGATTTTCTTTTTCATGATGTTTGGACAAGGAAGAGCACAGGATTAAACCTAGATAAGGAATCTAAAGGGCAAAGTATCTGAGCAGCTTGGGCTGAACCTGTGTTTCAGTGGATAGGGTGCTGGCCCCATATACTGAGGATGGTGGATTCAAACCTGGCCCCAGCCAAACTGCAACAAGAAAATAGCTGGGTGTTGTGGTGGGCACCTGTAGTCCCAGCTACTCTGGAGGCTGAGGCAAGAGAATCACCTAAGCTCAGGAGTTGGAAGTTGCTGTGAGCTGTGTGATGCCACAGCACTCTACCAAGGGCGATAAAGTGAGACTCTGTCTCTACAAAAAAAAAAAAAAGGTATCTGGGCAACAGATTAGGTACTGGTTCCGAGGATAAGGAAACTTTCATTTATTAAAGTTCTGACATCAGTCTACATGGATGACCACCTCACTACTGCCCAGAACAGGCTAACTTGCTTACCTTAAATTTTTTTTTTTTTTTTGAGACAGAGTCTCACTATGTCACCCTCAGTTGAGTGTGGTGGCCATTACAGCTCACAGCAACCTCAAACTCTTGGGCTTAGGCAATTCTCTTGCCTTAGCTTCCCAAGTAGCTGAGACTATAGGCACCTGCTACAATGCTTGGCTATTTGTGTTGCTGTTGCAGTTGTTTAGCTGGCTCAGGCTGGGTTCAAACCCACCACCCTTGGTGCATGTGGCTGGTGCTGTAACCACTGTGCTATGGGCACCAAACCTAGAAATTTTTATTAATTAATATTTGTAGTAGCAACATATGTGACTATCTGCCTTATAGTATCCTCTCCAACACTGTTTTAATTTTTAAATGTTTGCCAACTCAGAAAGTGTAAAAGATAAATATATATATACACTTTTTTTTTTTTTTTTTTTAATTCTTGCAGTTGGGCCAGGGCCGGGTTTGAACCCGCCACCCTCAGTACATGGGCTGGTGCCCTACTCGCTGAGCCACAGGCACCGCCCAGATAAATATATATATATATATTTTTTGTTTGTTTGTTTGTGGAGACAGAGTCTCACTCTATCACCCTCAGTAGAATGCTGTGGAGTCACAGCTCATAGCAACCTCCAGCTCTTGGGCTTAAGCGATTCTCTTGCCTCAGCCTCCCGAGTAGCTGGGTCTACAGGTGCCCACCACAGCGCCCGGCTAATTTTTGATGCAGTTCGGCCATGGCCAGGTTTGAATCCGAAGCCCTCAGTATATGGGGTCGGCGCCCTACTCGCTGAGCCACAGGCGCTGCCCCCAGATAAATGTATTTTTAAAATTTGCATTTCTTTGCCTAATAGTGAGGTTGGTTATTTTTCATGTCCTTTGTCTTATCTTTCTATTTGGGGTCTTCCTGTTTTTTTCTTATCAATTTACATGAGCTCTCCATATATTAAGCATATTTACTTGATAGCCTCCCCAGTAGAAACAGAAATAGGGCAGCACAATCCAGAAGCAGTTTTGGAAAGTGTGATGAGGTTTAGCTGGGTTACATCACCATAATGCTATGACGCTTTAGGCCTATGTCAAATCATTTTATTTGTAACTACTTTTGAACCCATCTTATTCCCCAAACAAAAGACTTGCAGCAGATAAAATAAGCTACTTTACTTGTAATTTGAGTGGGGACAGTGGGAGAAGAAATTAGGGGTCCAGGAAACATCATGTAATTTTAGCACATAATTTGAAATTGTTGGAAAAATATCAATAAAGTATAGGATTTTATTTCTTCTCATAGTTTATAAAGAAGGCATTTTGATTTGATGATATATGAGTGTATGAATGTAATATATACATATTTTGCAGTGTAGTTAAAAAAATCACTTTCCTTAGCCACTGAGGGGAAAATGTGTGAAGATTTCAATGAGTGAGCTCAGCTATGATACGTTTTTTTTTGGAGACAGAGTCTTACTCTGTCACGTAGGCTACAGAATCATGGCATCAGCAACTTTAGCTACTGGGCTCAAGCAATCCTTCTGCCTCCGTCTCCTGAGTACCTGGGATTACAGGCACCCAACACAACGCCTGGCTACTTTTTCTATTTTTAGTAGAGACGGGTCTTGTTCTTGCTCAGGCTGGTCTTGAACTCTTGAGCTCAAAGGTTCTTCTTGCCTCGGCCTCCCAGAGTGTGGGATTACAGGCATGAGCCACCACGCCTGGCCCTGCTTCCCCTGCTTTCCTGCCTCTTGGCTTCTCCCCTCCTTAGTGTTCTCAAGTGCCCCCACTACTGGGTCTGTCTCTCTGGAGAAAAATAAGCACATTGGGGAGATGTCACGTCTTTCTTTCAGATTTGATGTTTAAGAAATGTGTGCTTGGGCGGCACCTATGGCTCAGTGAGTAGGGCGCCAGCCCCATATGCCGAAGGTGACGGGTTCAAACTCAGCCCCAGCCAAAAACTGCAAAAAAAAAAAAAAAGAAAAGAAAAGAAATGTGTGCTGAAGGCTTGGCGCCCGGAGCACAATGGTTACAGCACCAGCCACACACAACGAGGCTGGCAGTTTGAACCTGGTCCAGGCCAGCTAAACAACAATGAAAACTGCAACAACAAAAAAATAGCTAGGGGTATTGTGGCAGGTGCCTGTGTAGTCCCAGCTACTTGGGAGGCTGAGGCAAGAGAATCACTTAAGCCAAGAGTTTGAGGTTGCTCTGAGCAGTGACGGCACTGTACTCTACCGAGGGTGGCATAGTGAAACTCTGTCTCCACCCCCTTAACCAAAAAAAAGGTGCTAGAAGTAAAAGTGGTGACTCAGCGTCTCTGGCTCAAGGGGCTAAGCTGCCAGACACATACACCTGAGCTGGCAGGTTCGAATGCAGCCTGGGCCTGCCAAACAACAATGACGGCTGCAACCAAAAAATAGCCGGGCATTGTGGCGGGCGCCTGTAGTCCCAGCTACTTGGTAGGTGGAGGCAGGAGAATCGCTTGAGCCCAGGAGTTGGAGGTTGCTGTGAGCTGTGATGCCACAGCACTCTACCCAGGGTGACAGCTTGCGGCTCTGTCTCAAAAAAAAAAAACAAGTAAAGATCGTTTCTCGGGAGAGACCCAACCAATTCCAGGTCAGTGTTAGTAGCAGAAGCCTGGAGAAGATTCCCTGCAGCACGAGGGAGCAGATCAGTTTGACAGAGTTCTGTTCTCAGGGTTTTGCCTTGGGCTTTTATCTGGCCAGTGAGATCTGAACACTCTTTGTAGCACTAAAGGGCAAAGGGCAGGACCAGTCCTGCTCTGAGACCCTGTCAATCAAGAGGCTGGGATAAAGAAGCACTCGTCACCCTGGTCAAGTTTGCACATCCAAATTTCTAGCATCCCTGAAGTCGTTTTTGCTTCCAAATGGTGCTGAGACAATTGGTACCAGGTTAGTTGCCGGCCGGCTGTTTGTTTTCATTCCTAACTCCAGAGCTGTCTTCTCCTGGTAGAAGTGGCCCAACCCTTGGCTCTCCTGACCCTCCTGTCTGAGTGAATGCTGGGCTTGTGAGCCACGTAATGGCCATCGGCCATGAGGCATAGTGTAGGCTCAGCGCTTAGGGCAAAGCAGAGTTCCCTGTCAATGAGGAAGATATTTCAGGATGTGATTGAATTCACTCGACTTCCCTGAGTTCAGCACTGAGTGAAGACCCCATAGCATTGAGTGGGTTTGGAACTAGAGGGGAGACCCTGGTGGAAGAGAGGAAAATTCTACCATTCATGAGGTCTGCTCCTTCTGCGTCTGCTGCCCATGGTATGGCCTTTTGGGCACCTAAGCTTCCTCCTTCCTTGGTCCCCAAAAACCTTTCCCCAGCATCCCATCCCCACACCCGCAGTTCTACTCTGTTTGATGGGAGAAAGAGAAATGTCACGTGTCTAGGGAACTTTGCAGGTGTGACCTGTCTCACGGAGGGAAAGCTAGAACTTCCCTCCAGGAAGCTGGGAGCCACCGAGCTTTCTTTTCCCTGGGCTCGGCTGGCTCTGGCCTTGTCCTCTCTGCACCTTTGTCCCCTTCGGTTCTCCCCCACCTCTCAGGAGAAGAACGATTACTCACAAAGACAAACCAAGCACAGAAATAGTCAACCTATTTGTGGCTTAAATGCAAGCAGTTTTATTTTTATAGTGAGTTGCTGTATTTTCTCTATAAATCATTATCTACCACAAACGAAACTCTAGCTTCATCTGCAATAGTTTCTGCTTTCTTTGTAGTGCCAATTAGCCACGAAACAATCGGCACCTCCCAACACCCACTCAATCTGGGGGAAGAGAGAGCTGTCCCCTTGGGGCTCCCCTCGGCAGCCCGCCAGCCTAGAAACTGTCTGGCCACTCCAGCTTCCTGGCGGCTCGCTCTTCATTTGCTTGTGACCATTATCAATTTCTAAACTGGACAATTTGTGGTCCTCTGCCAGTGTAGACAGACTTCTCTGCTGCGCTACGAGCTGGGAAAAGCAAATTGTCCAGGCCCTCTGTTCTGTTGACTTAAATAATGACGTTGGTCACCCCGCTCAGGGGTTTGTAGCACCGTAGGGACGGGGTTCAGATCTGGTTGCCCCTGTGAGAGCAGTGGGTGTGGAGCAGAGGAGCAGAGAGGAGCCTTCTGTCCCAGCCCATCTCCTCCCTTTTTTTCTTCAGGGTCACCTCCATCCCAACGGGGACCGTGGCGCCATGTCGGGCAGCTTGTTATTTCTTTCCTAATTGCATTTGCTTCCGAGAGTGTGATGACTTTGTACAGAGCGCCCCTTCTTCCCTGCCTTGCACTTTGCTTTAGATGGTCCCTGTCTCCATTTCAGCCTCGGACTGTCCTCTGGGAAACTAAAGTTCTCCAGGAGGCTGACCTTCTCCTCCCCGGGAACATCACAGCAGGTAATAGAAACACGCCCCCACTTCCCAGGCTGGGCTCGCTGGGCTGTCGGTTTGCTGCCAGCCACTTGCCGCCCAAGCAGGTGCTGGCTAGTTTCAGGGTCTGCCCACTTCTGCCCTGTCTCCTTCCCAGCAGAGGACACACTCTGGCCGAGCGTCCCCCAGAAGTAGTCTGGCTCTGCCTGTGGCTGTGGTCTCACTGCTTAGGAAAACAGTGCGAGGAAAGCTTCATCTGTAGGTTCCCAAGTCTGCTTTCCCACACACTCGGAAATCGCCTTCTCGCTCGTCTTGTTGTCATTGCTCCCAGGGGTCCCTTTAGTGCTTTGACACAGTGATGAGAAGGAATCCCTTTCACCAAGAGGAAACACTCCCGTGAGCAGGGGCTGGCTCTTCACCACAGGGCTCGGCTACCTGAGACGCAGACAATCCGGAAGTCTGCTCAGTCTTTGGGTCTGTACGGTGGGTCCTTTGGAAAATAGGGAATAAGGGTCAGGGAAAAGTAGTCTGATCCCGTGTTCCTGACTGTGTGGGTGACAGTCTGCATCTAATATTCCGATGTTCAGGAGGAGCCTCTGAACAAGCTGAGAAGCAGCCCAGACCCTGCTACTGGTGCACATTGGTCCCCAGCCCAGAACCCAGCCCCCATCACATCACACAGCCTTACGCACTGATTTGGGCATGATACTCTCTGAAAAGGGGTTGCAGGAAGGGGAAAAATAGTTCATTACAGGATTCAGCTCTGTGTCTCCTGCAGGGCAGGTCTACATATGCATCTCATTTAATCATTCCTCTGCTAAGCGCTTGGCAGAGGTCACGTGATCAGTCACAGGCTGAGCTGGGAATCTGAGCAGGTTCTGGGTCTCCAATACACGCATGATTTTGTCCTCTGGGTCCTCGCTCTCCTTTGCCCTGGCTGGCCCCAGTGGTTCAAGGTGATCGGCCACCCTGCATTATCAACAGCTCATCCATCCCTACCCTGAGTTAGCAAGAAGATTTTCACTTAAGTGTGTCACGGAACGATGCTGTTGGAAGCACAGCTTCTGCTGATAAACGTGGGACCATCTGCTTGGCACACTGCACATATTTTCAGCAGTGGGAAAGCAGCTCTGATTTCTTCCGAGACGGCCGCCTGCAGCCACCCTTGGAGAGGCTGGGACTGGAGACCCTGAGGCAGGGCATGGACACCCCGGATGCCGAGGGGCAGCCTCCCTGTGGTCACGTCCGACCCTTCCTGAGCGAATGACACTTGTGAGTCTCCACCCAAGTTTGTAATTATTCAACTGACCCTGACAACCAGAGTAAGATTTTCCCTCTTGTAAAAACTACCTCCTGGGCAACTCTGCGTCAGTGGATTTTTACAGTGCGTTAGATGTTCACTGTCAGTGTTGGTCAGCAAATACTTCTGCCTTTGTTTCGGAAAATTTGTTTCTTTGCTGAGTTAACTGTTCTCAGACATTGCTTTTTGACTTTGGGGTTAAAACTTCTGCTGTAGTTTTTTCTTTTTGAACTCACGGTGGGGGGCAGTTGGAGGGAGAATCACAGAGCTGGTCAGATGGAGAACTTGGGATTTTTTTAAGGCTGCTTCATTAGATCTTATAAATGATAAAGAAGCTGATGTTTGAGAAGGTTGTGGCTGCATTGATTACTGTCGAGCAATCACTTGACAAGCAGCTGTTGGGCATGGCCAGAGGCAAGCTGGTTGGTGTTTCTTTGCCTTTCCTTAGCAGACCCCAGCATCAACACTAGCTTCTGCTGCTTATAAAGTCATATAGCCCACTGGCGACAAAATGTCTATTAAAAGGAATGTCCTGCTCAGTCTTGGCCAATATTTCTCAGCCAGGACATGTGGTGAGAGAGTGCACAGGGGATTGCTAGATGACTGTGTGTGTAGCAGTAAGGTGGTAACAGAGCAGGGTTCTCAGCCTCGGCACCACTGGCATTTGGGGCTAGGTAGTTCTTGGTTGTGGGGACTGTCCTGTGTGTTGCAGGATGGTTAGCAGTGTCCCTGGCCTCTGTCCCCTAGATACCAAAAGCACACTCCTCTCAGTTGTGACGACCAAAAATATGTCCAGACATCCCCTAGAGGACATAATCCTCTCCCCCACTTTGAGCCCCGCTGCATGTTTGGAAAGGGAGCCAGAAGTTCCCACTTCTCTGTGCAGATGGCCCCCTGTTAGGAAGGCGGGAATGAAGCCTTTAATACCAGGACAGATGTTCCTGCCCTGCACATTCCTGTCAGAGCCCTTCCCTGCCATGGAAATTCCGTCTCACAAATGGGTTTCTGTTTGTCCTGGATACTGCGAGTGTACACACACACACACACACACACACATGGAGAATTTGCCCTTTTCTCTGTGTCTGCAATCCGGAGGCTCCAACCTAGGGTCAGGGTCTTTTGGGGTTGCCTAAATTAGAGGGGGTTTCCAATGGCCCACTCCTCAAACCTGAGTTGTGCTGGCTTTTCTTTTCTTGTCTCTATCTCTTTCTCCTTTCTTTCTTTCTTTCTCTTTCTTTCTCCTGAAATGATGTGATAGGCTGGGACTGTGGGCCTTGGGAGCACTGTGCTCCCCTGAAAGGGGAGGGGCGGTTTGCTCCTGAGGTGTCCGGAGGACACCTGGACACGCATCAATGTACGGCACTTAGAACTCCGGCCTTCTCTGATTCTCCTTGTTTTTCCATCAGCTCCTCTGTCCATCTGTCCCTGTCACTTCCACCGAGAGGTGCTTGTAGCTGGCGGTCTTGGGCATACCTGGGACCTGAGCTATGCACAGCCCACATCCTTACACATCTATGGAAACCACCGCGCTTGTTTTCCCTGCTTGCCGATTCGTTATCTCAGTTTGCTATTTCCACGAGACTCACGTTGGCAAAATGTTCTCCAATCTCTAGCTTTTCTTATACCCTAGGCTTTCAAAAATGCATTAAAATGCCAATTACGCACAGGAGCTGCTGTTCAGAGGGGCTGAGCTGCCTGGGAGAACGTGCCTAGTGGTCAGTTTGATTACAAGGGCAGCTGCCGGGCCCAGGGCCATGGACACGAGCAGAATGGGCAGGGCCTCTGCATTGTAACTTGAACAACATCAAACCCCTTCTTCTCAAAAATGCCTTTTGCGTTCAAATGTGATACTTCTTAAAGTCATTTTGATTTTTGTGGTGGGGCGGTGGTGCTTGGTCCTGCCCTCTGCCATGGTCAGCCTGCCCGAGGTGCTTGTAGGAGGAGCTGGCACCTGAGTAGGCAGAGACAGCCTGGCAGGGCGGGGCAGCGGCAGTGGAGAATGGCAGGGATGTCAGCACCGACAGGGCAGAAGGGCATCTGCCTGGGGGGGGTGCATCAGACCTGGAGCTGGGTGTCAGAGCTCCTGCTGGGTGAGGAGTGTCTCAGGACAGGAGCTGGTGGCAGCCGTGGCCTGACCGAGAAGCAAAGAACCCAACAAAGTGAGGAGGGCGGCTGTGTGGGGTGGGGAAAGGGCAGTGGCACACAGAGGGGCTTGCTCACATACAGGTGGGTTGAATAGTGAATACTAACTCATTGCGGACGATGGAAACCAGGTTCCTCTCTAGCAAAGAAGGGCGTTACAAACGTGGAAAGGAGGAAAACCTGAGCTCAGTAGTGTTGGATCAAAATTGGAGATGTTGGCCAGGCACAGTGCTCACCCTGTAATCCTAGCACTCTAAGAGCTGAGATGGGTGGATTGCCTGAGCTTAGGGGTTCGAGACCAGCCTGAGCAAGCACGAGACCCCATCATTACTAAAAATTAGGAAAACTAGCTGGGTGCTTGGAGAGAATCTGTAGTCCCAGCTACTTGGGAGGTTGAGGCAAGAGGATTGCTCAAACCCAAGAGTTTGAGGTTGCTGTGAGTCATGACATGACAGCACTTTACCCAAGGCAACAAAGAGACACTCTGTCTCAAAAATAATAATAATAATAATTGGAGATGTTGGTATCAATTCATGGTTTTATATATACAGGGTGACTATAAAGTTCTCATGCAATTTAAATAGTTACATATAACTAATTAAATAGTTATATTTAAATGGCACTAGCTTTATGGCCACTTTGTATATACTTCAATATAAAGAAAGCTATGGAAATAAAGCTGTCAGTGTGTACATATGGCTGTGCCTACATGTATTTATATATATAGATCCCTCAGCCCTCCCACTGAAAGGGACTGGGAGCAGTGACACCGTAACAGCAGTGAGCACACTTAGAGCCCAGATTGTGGTTTCTAAATATCATTCTCTCCTAAAAGGAGTCAGGGCTTCTTGGAGAAATGGCTGATTCCAGGGACTGGTGCAGGGGCCATATTACACTGACATCTGGTAAGATGCCCAGTTTTCTTTCTTGGAAGATGAGGCATGTGGATGGAAGCACGAAACACTGGGGAAGGCTGGATTTCTGCTGTGGAGCATCTGGGGCTGGTGCTCACGTGAGAGACCCAGCTGTAGACACCCAGTGCTGTTGGGTCTATGGGTCTGAGATTCTGGAATCTTCTGGGCTAGAGCTGAGAATGTGTATTTCATCAGTATGTGGTGATAGTTGGTGGGGTTGGACAAGAATACCAAGGAGAGTCTACAGGGTGAGGAGGGAACAGGGATAAGAAGGGAGCCTGGTGGAACATGGAGGCCCAAAGGCTGTATCAGAAGAGACCCAGCAAAGGAGACAGAGAAAGACCTGCGGGAGGCAGGAGGGAAGCCCGCGGAGAAAGTGTGTGCAGGCTCTAGCCTCATCTCAGAGTGGGATCCAAGAAAACTGAGTGTGGTTCTGTGTCACGGGTCACTTCTGACACCACTTGCCAGGGCCCAGGACTGGCCAGGTCTCGGGCATGGTTTAACTAGGTTCTGGACGTGGACCGCTAAGTTACATTGCTCAGGTGCAGTTTCTCTTAGGTGCCTGGGGCTGTCTACTTTAGCTGGAGAGAGAGAGAGAGAGTCTTAGAGAGATAGATCTTAGTCTTTAGCAGAGCTTTGTAACCTTCAGCAGAGAGATACCGTGCTGGCGTTCTGCAGGCAGGAGAGGAGACAGAGTCAGAGTAAGCGGGTCCATGATAGAATGCGCATGCTCCTGACTGCCTTCTCCTCCAGCCTAATATAAGGCTGAGCTCGTGCTGCTCAACACTACAGGTGTAGAGACTGCCAATTCACCACTGCTCTCATCTCGCGAGCTCTCGTGCTTGTTAGGAGAGCTAAATCCCTCTCTGCGCCCTTTCCACCCAGGTGTTCCATGATTGAGCCATACAGGTATTTCTCATAACTCTCACTCCTCCTAGCCATAGGCTATATGGGCTGCAACAGTTCTGTAACAGCACTTGTGTGTTGGAGAGAGAAGGCAGAGGGTGAGATAATATCGGACTCCCTTTTGGAGGATGTGGCTGACAGTGCTGTGCTGGGGAGTGGAACAACTCAATTTTGTTTGTTCTGAAGGAAGGACATGCCTGAATTTCCCCCTCAGATGTCAGTTATTATAACCTACAAGGATGAAGCCTTGTGTCCCTGTCAACAGAAGTGTTTGTTGATGATGGTGTTGGATGTGAGTCCCTGGTCTCACAGAAGAAAGTGGGAACAGAGACTGTATTTCTGGAAATAACTCATCCCTGTCTGTTGTTGTCCTTGTCAGTTTTGTTATGGATTTAGCATTGGGTATCAGGCCAGGTGTGGTGGCTTACACCTGTAATCCCAGCACTTTGGGAGTGTGAGGCAAGAGGATCACTTGAGGCCAAGAGTTCAAGACCAGCCTGAGCAAGACTGAGACCACATCTTTACAAAAAACAAAGATTCAGCGGGTGTGATGGCACATACCTATGCTCCCAGCTACTTGGGAGGCTGATGCAGAATTATCCCTTGAGCCCAGGAGTTTTACAATGCAGTGAGCTATGATGATGTCACTACCCTCTAGTCTATAGAATAGAGTGACTATCTCTCTAAATAAATAAATAAATAAATAAATAATCATCTTTTGATAAATAAAAAATCTATCTTTTGAGGCTTTTAATAAACATCATTACTGACAATCAAGTTGACTGTGGTAGTTGCCTCTGGTGACTTCAAGACCATTATAAAATGTCCCTAAAGCTCTTAATAGCCACACGAATAGGTGTGAGAGCTTCACACATCAATGAACTGTTGACAGTGGACTGGTGTGTGAGTTGCAGGTGTAGAATAGGGCCAACTTAGAGCTGAGCAATTCAGGCTCTGGTGCTGCCTTTGTACTAACTAAATACACGACCTTGGGTTAGTATGTCAGTTAATTTCCTCACCTATAAAACAAGGGGGTGATTTACAGCATCCATATGATTCCTTCAAGCTGTAATCCTCCATGACCAACAGAGGACTGTCAGACTTTAACAATAAGGAAATGCTTTTAAGAAAGCTCAAAGCAGAATTTTTTTTTTTTTGAGACGTCTCAGTATGTCGGTAAAGTTCTGTGGCATCACAGCTCACAGCAACCTCAAAGTCTTGGGCTTAAGGGATTCTCTTGCCTCAGCCTCCTAAGTAGCTGGGAGTACAGGTGCCTGCCACAACGCCTGGCTATGGTTTTTGTTGTAGTTGTCATTATTGTTTAGCAGGCCCGGCCCAGTTCAATCCCGCCAGCCCCGGTGTATGTGGCTGACGCCCTAACCACTGAGCTATGGGCACCAAGTCAAAGCAGCATTTTTTGATGCTTTTTATAAAACACTCCAGTTTCTGAAGGAAAACAATTTGAAACATATATAGCGAAGTGTTATATTTATAAACAATTTTTGCAACCAAATGAAAGAAGTGAACAAAAAATGTAAAGAAATCATCCATTAAAAAAGAAGGCAAGTGACTGTCCAACTCATTAGCTACCAGATAAGTGCAAAGTAAAACAGGGGGATTTAAAAACATGTAAATGTAAGAAGTATATATGTGCTGTGGAAAAATAATTCCTATTCTGTTGATGTCAGTATAGTTGGTATGGTTATTTTGGATGACAATTTGTTAATACACATTTAAATCTGGAAAAATATTTATGTCCCTTGATCCAGCTATTCCATTTTTAGAAATATGCCCATGGGAAATAATTAGAGATGTGCTCAAAATTTGCATACAAAAAGCTCATTGCAGTGCTTCTAAAATAATGGTGAAAAATCAGAAGTAACTGGTATGTCCAAAGCTCGGGAATTAATTAAAAGTAATTAAAGGCACATCCAGATAGCGATATTAAAGTCATGTTTTAGAGTATATACTGACATGAAAAAATGCTTGCAACTTGGGCCGGGTTTAGTAGCTCATGCCTAAAAGGGAGGCTGAGTTGGGAGGATCCCTTGAGCTCAGGAGTTTGAGACCAGCCTGAGCAAGAAGGAAACCCCATCTCTACTAAAGACAGATAAAAACTAGCTTGGCATTGTGGTGGGAGCCTGTAGTCCTAGCTGCTTGAGAAGCTGAGGCAGGAGGATCACTTGAACCTAGGAGTTTGAGGCTGCTGAGAGCTATGATGATACTGTGACACTCTACCCAGAGGAAAAAAAGCAGTTTTTTTCTGAGACAGAGTCTCACTTTATCACCCTTGGTAGAATGCCATGGCCTCACTGCTCATAGCAACCTCCAGCTCTTGGGCTTAGGCAATTCTCCTTCCTCAGCCTCCCGAGTAGCTGGGACCACAGGGGTCCACCACAATGCCCGGCTGTTTTTTTGTTGCAGTTTGGCCAGAGCCAGGTTTGAACCTCCTACCCTTGGTATGTGGGACCAGCGCCCTACTCACTGAGCCATTGGCGCCGCCCAAAAAAAAAACCAATTTTTATTTTATTTATTTAATTAATTAATTTACTTATTTTGCAGTTTTGGGCCAGGGCTCGGTTTGAACCCGCCAGCTCCGGCATACGGAGCCGGTGCCTTACTCTGTTGAGCCACAGGCACCACCCTGCAATTTTCATTTAAAAAAAAAAAAAAGAGCATGTATAACACACTGAATAAAGACAGAGAATGTCCCAAATATTAAATAGTTAATTTTTAGTAATGGTTTTATGTGCAAATTTTCCAAGTTTTTTTTGATAAACCCATATTGTTGTAAAATTAGAAAAAAAGGCAATAAAAAATTTAAAAACACTCCCATATTGTGTTAAGATTAAACAGACGATCCAATGGGGTGAACATTTTTCTGTGGATGAGCCCTTCCTAGCTGGCGGGAGTGGTTTGCTTCACAGTGGAGAGAGCACTTGGTGGCCCTGCTCTGACCACTGGTCAAATCACGGCCTGAAACTAAACAAGTCTTACGGAAACAGCATCCGCTATAGCATCAGGGAATATGGTGGCTCCAATTCCTTAAATAGGAAAGCTTTAGAGGCAGACTAGATTGGAACACTTAAGCATAGAAAGGCTATAAAAGGTAACATCTTAAAAATAGGATCAGGCCCCAGGGCAGAGTGGGGGGAGCTGGGAGTAAGAGCAGGCTGCTCGGCCACGGGGCTCCCCAAGCTCACTGCCCCTGCCCATCTCCCAGCCCCTCCTGCTCCCGGTTATTGATCTGTAAAATGAGGGACTTTGGTAGCACAGAGGTTGCCGAACTAATTTTTCTGCTGTTTTTCTTGAGTGGGATCCTGGCCTGGCTTTTGGTTAGACGTCAGGAGACGTGGATTTCTGCCCGGATGGCTCTGTGATTAGAACCCACATGAACTCTCAGGCTCAGCAGACCCAGTGGCCCGGGGAGCAGGCTGCACCGTGGAGACCAGGGGGTTGGGCTGTGAAAAGCAATGCCCTTAGCGGTTAATCCCCAGGGTTTTCCCTATAAAATGGGAACAACGATGTCTTCCTCATTCGCCTCCCAAGCTGATTGTAAAGCTGCTGAGCCTCCCAAGCTAACATGGAAGGAAAAATGCTCTGGACACAGCAGCCCTAAAGCACAGTGTTCTCGTGCTCTAACTCATTTCTTTCCTTCTAGAATCTTCTTTCATGAGAAGGAAGAGAGGAGGGAAGATGGTCTGTGATGCTGCCACTGCTTCCCAGTAGCAATGCCATCGCCTCCTCAGCAATCTTGCTACTCTTTTCCCAACTGAGGATTCCACTGCTGCATCACTGACAACTCCGGGGGCCACAGAAGGCCATGAGGATGAGCTGTCCTTCCACCCCAGATTGTCATTGCTTGGTAAACCTGCATTCCTGCACTTACAAGTGCATGTCTGTAAATACTAACTTTTTTTTTTGTAGAGACAGAATCTCACTTTATCACCCTCAATAGAGTGCTGTGGCATCACAGCTCACGGCAACCTCCAACTCCTGGGTTTAGGCGATTCTCTTGCCTCAGCCTCCCGAGTAGCTGGGACTACAGGCACCGGCCATAAGGCCCGGCTATTTTTTTTGTTTTGCAGATCAGCCGAGGCTGGGTTTGAACCTGCCACCTTCGGTATATGGGGCCAGTGCATGTCTGGACAGACAGACTCCTGTCCTAAAGCTGGGTGACAGGGAGACAAGTGGAGACAAGTTGTCCTACTGATTCTCATGTGGCCGGATGCTTCCCTGGCTCTGGCTTTGGCGAACTCAGTGGCGTGTTTGGGGAAAGCTTGCGGAGCCCAAATTGGATTGTGCTGAGCTAGCTTGTTCTGTCAGCAGCCATCACCCATCCACCCTCTTCACCCTTCCGACCCTCAGATATCCCAGTCAGCCACCCACTGACAGACGAAGAGTAAACAGCGGCCAAGGGGCCCGAGGAGGAAGGGCCTGGGATGGTGTTCTCTCACTTATGGGGTTTTAGTTTGGTTGGGTAAGACTGGAAATGTGTTTTTTAGCAATGTGTCCATTTAAGTAAAAGCCCACTGTAAGAAAACAATTTGAAAGGCTGTGATAAGTTTTGAATGAGAATCCATTTTTACGGGATTTTTTATTTGCATCTGGATCCCATCATGATCAAAATCTGCCTACACACTGTGTGTGATTGACAAGCTATGCTCCAACCACTAGAGAACTGCTTTCACCAGTTGTGATGCCCTGAGCTTAAAGCAGTGGCTTTCTCTTATGGGGAAGCAGAATGTGCTCTCAGGATGGTTATAATAACCTTCCTTCCTCTCGCTCTCTTTTTCTTTCTTTCTCTCTTTCTCTTTCTCTCATTCTTGACAGTGTCTCACTATGTCGCCCTCAGTACGGTGCCGTGGCACCACAGCTCACAACAACATCAAACTCTTGGGGTTAAGCGATTCTCTTGCCTGAGCCTCCCAAGTAGCTGGGGCTACAGGTGCCCACCACAATGCCTGGCTATTTTTTGTTGTCGTTCAAGTTGTCATTGTGGTTTTTAGCTGGCCCGGGCTGGTCTCAAACCCACCAGCCCTGGTGTATGTGGCCAGCACCTTAACCACTGAGTTACAGGCACCAAGCTGATGAGCTTATTTTTTGAAGTATTTATTGAATGCCTACTGTGTGCAAGTGCCAATGATTCAGTCATGAATAAGACTAAGTCCTGTTTTCAAGGAGTTTGTGGTCTAGTGTGTTATCCTGCTAGGGCTACCGTAACAAAATACAAAAGCCTGGGTGGCCTGTACAACAGAAATGTATTTTCTTCTAGCCCTGGAGGCCAGAAGCCCAAGATCAAGATGCCTTCGAGGCTGCTGTAGTGAGTGCGCCCCTCCTGGTGTGCAGGCCTTTGCCTGTGTCTTCACGTGGTCTTTCCTCTATGCCAGTAGAGGGGGAGAGAGATTTCTGGGGTCTCCCTCTTCTCACATGGGTGCTAGTCCATTGTCTCACCTTTAGGACCTCTTCAAAGGCCCTATCACCAAAATGCAGTCATGCTGTGGGCTAGAGCAACAATATAGGAATGAGAAGGAGACACAATTCAGTCCGTAACAGTGGGAGAGGTGGAAGTTTAACTGCGCTACAAAGAGCAATGTCATGGCTTCGGAGGCAATTAATGAAGACTAGCAGAGTGGGCAGAGAGAGTATTGGAAAACAAAGGGACAGAAGCTGAAAAGCCTGGGAAGGATAACATGGAGCAGGGGACAAAGAGAACAGGGTGTTCAGTCCAAGAGTCTGGGCCAGAAACGTGGGAACACGAAGGGAAGAACAGTCCTAGGCTTGGTCTTCCTTAGACCACTTCTGCATTTGAAATTTACAGTCAGGCGTGTGCCCAGTAACCAACAGTGTTCTGGAGATTTCATATGCATGTTCATTACTCTTTGTTTTATGAAGTTCTGCTTTTTAAAAGATCTGGACCCTCGGGAGCAGGGAACAGCCTGATGAGTACACCTGGAACCTGCCCTGGAGTGTGCCTGGACATCCTTCTTTCTCAGGGCACCACCTCCCGAGCTCTTTGCCCTCAACCTCCCAATTGCAGTTCCTTGCCATCCTGACCTCAGCTGGTGGCAGTTTCCTATATGGCCTCATCAAATGGAAATCTCCATCCACTGCCCCTCATCGCCACTGAAGCCCGACTGGTCTTTTCTGAAATGTGCCTGGAATCAGTCTCTCCTTTCACGACTATCTTGGTTATTTTTCACCAGGACGGTTTCAACAGCCCCTGCTGGCTTTCTTGCTCCATTCAGAGCCTCTCCGTCCATCCGTAGCAATGAGACCATGGCCAGACTGACCTTTCTATTTTTTTTTTTTTTGAGACCGAGTCTCTCTTTGGTACAGTGCGGTGGCGTCACAGCTCATAGCAACCTCAAACTCTTGGGCTCAAGTGATCCTCTTACTTCAGCTTCCCCCGTAGCTGAATCTATAGGTACCCACCACAATGCCCAGCTAATTTTTCCATTTTTAGTAGAGAAGGGGTCTCGCTCTTGCTGTGAAGTTGATGGTCTCAAACTTCTCAGCTCAGGTGATCCACCTGCCTCGGCCTCCCAGAGTACTGGGATTACAGGTCTGAGCCAGTGCACGTGGCCTCAGGCTGACGTTTCTAAAACACAGTTTGGGTCACGTCCCAGGCCATGAAAACCTTTTGTGGCTTCCTTGTGCAAAATGGCAGTGCTTTTCAAACTGTGGCGCGTGGTCCGTGGCCCGCACAACCAGAACTCCCTGGTCTGTGAAAATTCAGGCTTGAGGGTCTCATGCCCAGCTTTCTGGAACAGTGGAACCCTGGGATTTTTTGATAAGCCATCCCAGGTGGTCTTTTAGGCACTAAAGTTGGTGAGCAAAGTCTATAGGAACAGGCCGATGGCTTTCACGCTTCTGTCTAGCTACTCAGTTCCTTATAAGTCAAACCTCTGTCCAAGACCCACAAATGTCCCCACGCCTCACCAGGAACATCCTGGGCCCTCCTGCCTCTGTGCCTTTGTCCTGTTGTTCTCCTTTCTTGAAATACCTTTCTTGCCCTCCCCCCAGCGAACAAACTTTCACTGAGCTTTCAAGACGTGACCCTGCAAGGCCACCTTGGAGACCCGAGACTCTGCCTCCCGCTGTGTACGGAGGGCACGTGGCTGAGGTCTCCTTTCTTCTGCTGGGCACATGGAATCAAGCACGGAATCAAAACCACACAGAGAGCTGTGTCTTGTGTATTTCTTTATCCTTCCCACTTAGTTCTGTCACTTGCACCTACATATTTACTAGGAGAACAGAGGGAGCAATTTTAAAAAGAAGAAATCCCTCTAGCTATAGAGTTTGGTCACTTTGGTTTGATTTTGAAAAAAAGCTGATCTGGCTTCTGTGCTGAAACACTTTCCCCATCGGAGGGCATGGGCCTAAGTCACAAAGATGTTCTTGTCAATTTTCTCTAAAATTCTCAGTAAGTCTTGATTTTATCTTTCTAGTCTTTGATTTAGGCTTATTATTAAAGACTGAAAACACTTGCCTTCCTTGTATAAGCTATTTCAGGGTTGTGATGGCTCGAAACCCATGCTGTCCAACACGGGAGCCATGAGTCCGGGGTGGCTGTTGAAGCGGGGATCTGCAGGGTGACACCCCAAGGGAGACATGCTGGGCCCTGAGGAGTTGATGGCAAGAAAATAACTCAAATACCTCATTCATACTTTCATATTGATTACATGCAGAAGTGATAGTAGGCTAAATAAATGAATTATTAAAATGAATTTCACCATTTCTTTTTACTTTCTCTGATGGAGCTACCGGGAGCACTTCACCTCGTGTTCCTGGCAGACGGTGCGGGGCAGTGCCGGTGCTCCCTCCCACCCACCCCCACCGCTTTCTGCTCTGCAGACTGTTCTTCCCGCTCCCCTCCCTCTACACCCCTGCTTCCTGAGCAACCATGCTTTTCTCTCTACTGGGTAATTCCTACCACTTGTCAGCTCTACCTTAACCCTACCCTACCACCCCAGGACGGTCGTCTACACTCACTCTCCTCCCGCTCCTTCCTAGCCCGCTCATCTTTTCCCTTCTACTGAAAGTCCCCTTGCAAAGGTTGCAACAATCCTATCTCATGGTCAAGTTCCAGCTCTCTCCTCACTTGCGCCATCAGTGGAATTTAGCCCAGATGCCACCCTCCCTCAGCCGTCCTCCTGCCTCCCTGCCAGGTCCTTCTTAACTTTCCTTGCCCCTTTCTCCTTGTGTTTCCAAGCCCCAGCCTCTGAAATGCTCTAAGGCTTGGTCCTTGAACCCCCTTTTCAGTTTAAATCCCTCATGTTTCATAGGCATTCCCATCTAGCCCGTGATCTTAGATTCCACCTGTTTGCATGTAGCACCCTCATCTGTACCCCTGCCCACCACTGCTGCAGTCCTGACACTGTCTGGACTCCCAGCTGGCTGCTGCATGGCTTCCCAAGTTCCACGTGCCTCCTCCCCGCCCCCCGCAGCACCTGCACCTGGTCCGTTCAGCAAGTGACTCAACATTTGCTCTCATTCTCCCAAAACGCACGTCTCCTCCATCAGCCAGCATCTCCAACTGCACCCTGGCTCCTGCCACATCCTGCTGTCTCCCCCAGCCCTGGTGGGCATTGAACCACTCTCCTCCCACCTGGCACCTTCCTGCTATGGCTGAGAGAGAGTCTAATCTGAACACAAAGGCCATTAGCAAGTCCTCAGTCCCAACAAGTGAATCATGTCTTCCTTCTCCCAGAACCCTCCAGTGGGTCCCCATTTAACTGGGAATAAATCAAAATCCTGACAATAGTGGATGAGGCACTATTGGCTCTGCCCCCAAAGACCAACTGAGCCTCTTGAGAAACACCCACTGGCTCCCGCTCAGGACCCTTGAACTTGCCCTTCCTTCTGCCTGGAATATTCCTGCTCCTCACAGGCTGTGAAGAGCTTTGTCCCGCAGGTCCCACGCTGCCCTCCTGCCTTTGCCCAAGTGTGACCTCACTAGTGAGTCCTTTCCTATCACTGTCTGAGCAATGGAGGCCCCATGTCCTCAGGGCCTTTCCTTCTAACTGTGCTTTGCTTTTTCCCTAGCACTTACGACCTCACACCTACATATCTGTGCTTGCTGTTATTCCCCTTCGGTTATTGATCGATTGCCTCCCTGCAGGGACATGGGCTCCAAGGGGCCAGTACTCTGTGCATCTTATTCACTGTCGCAGCCTGCATCCAGAGCAGCACCTGCCACTGACACCTGGTGCAGGGCAGGTTTGGGGACCATGGCTGCTGCAGCTGCAGACTCCCACGCCGCCTGGTGTCTGCGGCAGGTCCTTGGTTAGCCTTGTGTCGGCGCTGTGAATTCTGGTCCCTGGTGGTTCCTAAGGGGTGTCTGGTCCACGTCTTCTAATTGGGAAGTGGAAGGAGAACCTGTCGTGTGGGAGAGACGTCCAGAGTAGCATCATGGGAAGGTAGCTCCCATCTCACCTGCTAGTCCAAGGCCCAGACACGGCTGTGCTCAGGTCAAAACTCAGGCCCTGCCCATGCAGCGTTCTGCTGACTTAGTTCTGTAAACGTCTAATGTTATGGGAGGTTCAACTACTGCAAATTGACACAGTTGTAACTATTCTGCTTCAGGTGAGCTTTTGAGGAAAAGGCAGATACCTACTCATCAAAAATACTCTTTTGATCAACTTCCTAAGAACAAAGTTCAAAAAACATCGGACAATACCTTATTTCCTCCCCTCCCCAACAAATAAAATCCTGCTTTTTTAAAAATCAAGAACAAGATAGCACTGGAGAGAGGGAAACCATCTCTGCCCACAGCCCCTCTTCCTTCTTGAGGCGGGCGGGAAGGGGGGAAGGGCAGCTGGCATATATTTGTTCTGGTATAGCAGGAGGATGGGGGCTGTGCATGGTTTTATTTTGCAATTAGTGGAAAGTGAAGAAAGTGTCTGAGAATCTTTGCTTTGCAGCCTGAGATACTCAGCGTTTTCACTGGTCTCGGGCTGGAGTTCTGCTGGTTGATTGTCAATCGTGTTTCCCTGCAGTCAGCCCCGTGGTGTGTGGGGATGTAAGTACATCTTGTCACCATCTGCCACACAGAGCATTGGTTTGCCCAGCTTATGTAGTCTGAGTAGGTCCCCAGCTTTGTCACAGATACAGAGGCCACATAAAATAAAGGCCTTTTAATTGTTCACACTTTAAACTGTATTGGTAGAGTATTAAACCAGATCGCCCTAGGCTCTCCCTGTCATTACCCACTGCTTGTAGCACTTTCTATATTAAAAGATGACAATATCGGCTTGTTAGGGCACTGGCCACATGACTGGGGCTGGTGGCTTTGAACCTGGCCTGGGTCTGCTAAACAACAACAACAAAAACAGTTGGGCATTGTGGCGGGCACCTGTAGTCCCAGCTACTTGGGAGGCTGAGGCAAGAGTTTGAGGTTACTCTGAGCTATGACACTATAGCATTCTACCACAGGGGACATAGTGAGACTCTGTCTCAAAAAAAAAAAAAAAAAAAGATGACAGTATCAGCATTGTCCAATATGTATTTTGTCATCAGTAATGTGATCAGGCGAGGAATGGAGGCACAGAGCATGAAACGCCTTTTCAAACACCCATTCAGAGAGCCCAGGCCAGGAGTGCTGAGGTCCTGCCCCAGGGCCTCTGCCTTCAGCTCCACCACCTCCTTTTGGCCCCGAGCCCCCGGGAGGGCAGAGCCACTGGGAACCAGGAAAGGTCATTGAATCAGGTCTCTCCTCGAGAAAAGTCTTATCTTATCATTGTGAGGAAGGAACTGTACGGTCTGCTAAACGTTTCTTTTTATAACACGAAGGTTGTGATCTATAGCTAAAATTCTCCCTTTATTCGAATTCAGCAGTTTTCATGGTTTTTTGTTTCTGACTTATTTGCAGAGAGTTACCTGAAGAGCCCCTGTCCACGGCCTCCTCATGGACGGGGGGAACGTGACATCGTTTGTGGTGGAGGCCGCCACGAACGCCTCCACCCCCGGGAACGCCTCTGTGGGGCCCCCGCGCAGGCAGGTCCCCACCATGCACTGGGTGATCATGAGCGTGTCCCCGCTGGGCTTCGTGGAGAACGGGGTTCTGCTGTGGTTCCTCTGCTTCCGCATGAGGAGAAACCCCTTCACCGTCTACATCACCCACTTGGCCGTCGCTGACATCTCCTTACTCTTTTGCATCTTCACCCTGTCTATTGACTACGCTTTAGATTATGAGCTCTCCTCTGGCCACCTCTACACAACTGTCACCTTATCGGTGACTTTCCTGTTTGGCTACAACGCAGGCCTGTATCTGCTGACGGCCATTAGCGTGGAGAGGTGCCTGTCGGTCCTGTACCCCATCTGGTACCGCTGCCACCGCCCCAAGCACCAGTCGGCATGTGTCTGTGCCCTCCTGTGGGCGCTTTCTTGCTTGGTGACCACGATGGAACACGCCATGTGCATCAACAGCGGGGAAGAGAGGCACTCGCGAAGTGACTGCAGGGCGGTCATCATCTTTATAGCCGTTCTGAGCTTCCTGGTCTTCACCCCGCTCATGGTGGCGTCCAGCACCATCCTGGTGGTGAAGATCCGGAAGAACACGTGGACACCCCATTCCTCGAAGCTGTACATCGTGATCGCGGCCACCACCGTCATCTTCCTCATCTTCGCCATGCCCATGAGGCTCCTTTACCTGCTGTACTCCGAGGACTGGTCGGCGTCCCGGGGCCTACACCACCTCTCGCTCCTCTTCTCCACCGTCAACAGCAGCGCCAACCCTTTCATTTACTTCTTTGTGGGCAGCAGTAAGAAGAAGCGGTTCAAGGAGTCTCTAAAAGTGGTTCTCACCAGGGCTTTCAAAGATGAGACACAGCCGGGGCGCCAGGAAGACAACTGTAACACCGTCTCACTGGAGACAGTCGTCTGAGGACTGCGGAGGGAAAGCTCAGATCACAACGGCGGGGCACAGGCCGTGCTTCATTTGTGCTTGGAATACAATTTAAGTGTCAAGTATGATACAGAAGGACACCCTATCCCATACGCATAAAATGCTGTGAACCATGAGCTGTGCTCTTGTTCTGTGTCTTCTGGAAATGCTGAATACTTGCTGGGTCGCTGTCATTTCTGGACGTACCAAAAACTCTTTCTGTTCTTCTCAGCTCTGGCAGCATTTTATCACAAACCACTCCTCTAAGAAGATTTACAGATGTGTACAGAAAAAGGTAACAAATGTATTCGTTGAAATTTGGGGGATACTGTAGTAAGAAGAACAAGGGCGACTACCTTGTGTGACATCAGGCAAGTGGTTTAACCTCTTGAAGCCTCATTCCTCACTTTTAAGTAAGACAGCAATAACCCATCCCTCCCAGAGCTGTTTTGCCGATGATATGAGAAGACAAGGTTTGCAGAGCACCTAGCACATTGGGGGTTTTTGTTTGTCGTTTTTTTGTTTGTTTGTTTGTTTGTAGAGACAGAGTCTCATTTTATCACCCTCTGTAGAGTGCTGGTGTCACACAGCTAACAGCAACCTCCAACTCCTGGGCTTAGGTGATTCTCTTGCCTCAGCCGCCAAGTAGCTGGGACTATAGGTGCCCACCACAACACCCGGCTATTTTTCTGTTTTGCAGTTCGGCCGAGGTCGGATTTGAACCCGTCACCTTTGGTATATGGGGCCGGCGCCCTACTCAATGAGCCACAGGTGCTGCCCTTTTTGTTTATCTTTTGAGACAGAATCTCACTCTGTCATCCTGGGTAGAGTGCCATGGCATCATCACAGCTCACGGCAACCTCAAACTCTTGGACTTGAGCAATCCTCTTGCCTCACTCGCCCGAGTAGCTGGGACTTTAGGTGCCTGCCACAGTGCTCGGCTAGGTTTTCTATTTTTACTAGAGACAGGGGGCTCACTCTTGCTCAGGCTGGTCTGGAACTCCTGAGTTCAAGAGATCCACCTGCCTCAGCCTCCCAGAGTGCTAGGATTACGGTCATGAGCCACTGCACCAGCTCTAGCATATTGTTGATGTTTGATAAACATCAGTCTCACCTTACTCCTTCAAGTGGCAGACAAAATATATATTTCTGTTATGTAAAGTTCATGCACGTGCACACACATACACTCAGAGTTCTATCATGTACAAAAACTGCTATTCAGCTGTTAAAAAATGTTGAATGTAAGTTTACAAAGTTCTTTTTGCTTGCAGCTGGAAAGCTTTTCATGTCACCACACCTCTACTGAAACATTGGCAGATGTTATGATCTAACCAACCATGTGTGAGAGCATCATCTCAGGTGGTAAAGAGAAACATTTGGCCACTGGTAGGAGTGTCTCATGGCTTCCTTTGCCTCTTTGGAAATACTAGATGTAATTAATCCACCTAAATGGAATGGAAGTCTGTGTTGAAATCCTTTGACTGCCTATGAATTTTCAGGAACAGAGCTTAATTCATGAGGTCATGAGGGTGACTTGTGTTTTTGAAGACCCCTCCCTCCAGTGGAGTGCTGACTTATTTACTCACCTTCAGGACTCTGCCCCCTCCCTTTCCTCCTGAGAATGTCTTTGCGTCATTCCCAGAAGGAGACGTGGCAGAGGCTAATGAGAGAGTGGCCACAGCTTGGAGGAGATGTCGTTTCCTCACGACAGACCTTTGTGCAACTTTCTCACACTTTTTTTTTTTTTTTTGAGACAGACCCTCAAGCTGTCACCCTGGATAAAGTGCTGTGGCATCACAGCTCACAGCATCCTCCAGTTCCTGGGCTCAAGCGAGTCTCCTGCCTCTGCCTCCCAAGTAGCTGGGACTTTAGGCACCTGCCACAACGCCCGGCCATTTTTTGGTTGCAGCTGTCATTGTTGTTTGGCGGCCCAAGCTGGATTCGAACCTGCCAGCTCAGTTGTATGTGGCTGGCGCTCCAGCCCGTTGAGCCACAGGTGCCAAGCCAGACTTTCTCATACTTTACTCAGCACTCCCCTGGCGGGCTCTGCCTCTCACCTTCTGTGAGCGGCCGTCCTCAGACTATGTGGCCCCGAGCTTAGCATCTTGTCCTATAGACTACACCGCTGTGTTTACCTCCTTTTGTCCCTCCTAGGAGTTCCATGAGAATGGCAATATTCCATGAGATCCTGTGGGGAATAAAATTTGTAGTCCATAAATGACCCATTAGTATTTATTTTAATCATTCGTCCTCCAAAGGGTCAGAGAAATAATGATGGAATGTTCCTTCTCTATCCTCTTCCTTTTTTTTTTTTTTGAGACAGGGTCTCCTTATGTGGCCCTGGGTAGAGTGCCATGGTGTCATAGCTCACAGCAACCTCAAACTCTTGGGCTCACATGATCCTCTTTTCTCAGCCTTCCAGGTTGCTGGGACTACAGGACCTCACCACAATGCCTGGCTAATTTTTCTATTTTTAGTAGAGATGGGGGTCTCACTTTGCTCAGGCTGGTCTTGAACTCTTAAGGGAAGCACTCCACCCTTCTTGGCCTCCCAGAGTGCTAGGTTTAGAAGTGTCAGCCACCCACTGCACCTGGCCTGTCCTCTTTCTTTCTCAAAAGCAAGAATTGCCTAACACCATGGGGACCGCTTCACCGGGCAAGACGTGAGTGTCTCTCCCACCGAGCCACCGTGCCTGCCACCAGCCAAGCTTGGATGTAGAAGCTTTTCAGTGGGTGACGACATCCGATTCAGAAATGAGGCAGCTTGCTTTCTAGAGCCCAGATGGGGTGTAGAGCAATGACATTTAGAATGATGTTGTTTGGAGTTGAAAACAGAGCATCTTCACCCAGAAAGAGCAGAATATGGAGATCAGAGTGACTTCCGTCTGCTTCCTGTCATCTCCCCCGACGCTGCATGCCGGTCTCTGGGTTAGTGAAGGGACTGACCTCATCTCATCCCATAGGGGATCGTGGTCTCAGAGAGGAACCTAGAGACTATTAGATATAGGGCCCTTCTACCTAAGGGAAAAGTGTTGAAGGAGTAGGAAGCCCTCATTTATTGCCTTTCTGCAAATAAAGTGGGAAAACTGAATGTGATAAAACATAAAAATTCTTCTAAACTTTTATTTATTTAATTTTAATTTTTATTTTTTTGAGACAGAACCTCAGGCTATACCCTGAGTAGAGTGCTGTGGCATCACAGTTCACAGCAACCTCCCACTCCTGGGCTCAAGGCAATTCTCCTGCCTCTGCCTCCCAAGTAGCTGGGACTACAGGCGCCTGCCACAACGCACAGCTGTTTTGGCTGCAGCCTTCATTCTTGTTTGGCGGGCCTGGGGGCTGGATTTGAACCCACCAGCTCAGGTGTATGTGGCTGGCGTCTTAGCCGCTAGAGTGACAGGCACCGAGCCTCTTCTAAACTTTTAAAGTAATGCCTTAAAAGAGTAGGGTTCAAAGGTTATCAGTATTGTGAAAACAGACGGCTCTCTCTCTTCTCTTAAACCCATTCCCAAAGTGAACTATAAAGTTAAAATTAAAACAAGGAGATTTAAATAATTTGCAAATAGGGAGAGAAGACTAAGTAATTTATACCCTTTGAGCATTTAGATAATTTACTTAAGTCATCGTCAGTTACCAGTGTGCTGTTTCTGAGAATTCACCTGCTGTAAGGGTGGGAAGGAGAGCGTTGGAATGTAACACCTGGCCTAAAAGAAGCGTTTGTAGCATTCATTCAAAAAGTCTTCTCTGCAAAATACCATAATTCAAACAAGGCAAAGATGGGCAAATGGAGCCCCCTGGAAGCCCCCGGAAGCCCCCTGGAAGCCCCAGGAAAGAACAACCCACACGTAACTACAACTCCAAGCTGCACATACATTTACATGGATAGTGTTTGGAACAAAGTTTTGTGGCCATTAAGAAAGGCGAATCACATCTTTTGTAGTAAAAAAGGAATGTTTCTTGGAGGTGCCCTTTGGCTGGTTGCTTGCAGTCACGTAGGATTTCAAAGACTGAGGAAGATTGAAGGGTTTTAGGCAGAGGATGGCCCTGCGTGCAGGCAAGGATGTGATACCTCAGGGAAGCAAGTCCAGTTCCTGTCCTCTCTGATGTCTGGTGGGAGAAGTGGTCCTGTGGGCTCAGGCTGTCCTATGTGACCACCTCCCTCCTCCCTCTTGGCTGCAGTTATCTTTGACCTTCTGGCACCACATTCTTGGAGTGGGGTTCTGGGCTTTCTCCCTAGGCCCTGGTTGCCCTCATTCACAGGTTCCCACCTCTGCCTCAACCCAAGTGGCCCACAGCTCCTTTCCTTTTTGAAGTATGGTCTGGGTCTTATTTCAACTTCACATTGATTCTCTTGTTAAAAGAAAGGCTAAACTCTGTAAAATATTTTAAAGAGGTTTATTCTGGGCCTAATATGAGTGACTGTAGCCTGGGGATACCGAAACCCCCAAAGCCTTGAGTAAGTGATCCCAAGGACTTCAGGCCAGTTACAGTTGGGTTTTATACACTGCAAGGAGACAGGAAGTGCAGGTACAGCCATAAATTAATGCAAGGAAGATATAAGTTGGTTGGGCCCAAAGGTAGAGTTTCTTGAAGCAGAAATCTACAAATCATGGGTGGACTTAGAGATTCTTTAATTGGCAATTGGTTGAGAGAGTTAAACTTTGTCCAGAAGTTGGAATCTGTAGGAAGAAATTCCTAAATTAAGAAAAGGGGGTCTGTTTTCTGTCCTGTGATATCATACGAGCAGAAAAAGACCTGTTAACTAGATTTTATGGATTGTAAGGCATGACTTAAATTTTGCCTGGTATAGCCTCGGGTCATGTTTATATGTGGTATCTCACTTTTACAAAGTCTGTTTTGTCAGTGTTATACTCTCTATTTTGACACTAATGCTGATCAGGCGCATCCAAACTTCAAAAGGGAGGGGGTAAAATGAGGCATATAAGACTGCCCTTATTGCCATGGCTAGGAACTCAGTTTAGAATTTTTCTGTGGTCTCCTTGGCCAAAAGGGGCTCCATTGAGTCAGGGGGGGGGGCTTAGGATTTAATCTTTAGTTTATACTCTTCCGAAAGGTAAGATCATCCCATAGTTCCACATTCCAAACCTGACCACAATCTTCTGTCCTTTATAGCATATACTTTCTTTCTGTGATTGCTCCTATTTCTATGTCATTGAGACCTCTGGTTTCTGACTGTTGGCTTGCAGACCTAAAGAAAGAAACTGCAGCAAAATTAATATAAGTAGAGAGTTTCTTTGGGCCAAATTTGAGAACTGTAACCCAGGACACAGATTCACGTTGCCCTGAATAGATGCTCTGATTGGAAGCAGTTTTAAGTGGGATTTTAAAGGAAAGAAGAAAAGACAGCTCTCAGATTGTTTCATTCGAATAACATAAGGTATTGATTGGCTATAGTCACTCTCTGTATCACACATTCCAGGAAATGGAGGTAATCGGTCACATTGTGCAACTTGTGATAATATTTCAGGTAATTTATCAACTAAGCTAGAAACTACAAGCAAGGAAAGAACAAAATGCTGGCTCGGCGCCTGTGGCTCAGCGGGCTAAGGCGCCAGCCATGTACACCTGAGCTGGCGGGTTCGAATCCAGCCCGGGCCCGCCAATCAACAATGATGGCTGCAACCAAAAAATGGCCGGGCGTTGTGGTGGGCGCCTGTAGTCCCAGCTACTTGGGAGGCAGAGGCAAGAGACTCGCTTGAGCCCAGGAATTGGAGGTTGCTGTGAGCTGTGATGTCACAGCACTCCAGGGTGAC
>CAUYON010077240.1:0-14235 GCA_963573935.1 Arctocebus calabarensis
AAAAAATGGAGACTTTACAGTCTTTGTATTAACCTGGATGGAAGTGGAACACATTATTATTAGTAAAGCATCTCAAGAATGGAGAAGCATGAATCCCAATTACTCAAGTTTGATATGAGGACAATTAATGACAATTATTGACACAGTGGGGGTGAAGGAAGGGGAGAGCAGAGAGAGGAAGAATGAGGGAGGGGTGGGGAAAGGAAGAGCAGAGAGAGGGAAGGAGTGAGGGGGGTGGGCTCTTGGGGTCTTGGTGTGTGCCACACCTTTTGGGGGCAAAACACGATTGTAAGAGGGACTTTTCCCAACAAATGCAACCAGTGTAACATGGTTTCTTGTACCCTCAATGAATCCCCAACAATAAAAAAAAAAGCAAAAAAAAATATTTCTGTATTCAACCATCTTCATCTAAGTTAAACATGAATTCATAATTATGTTTCCATTCTAATCCATTACCACATGGATCATTCTAGCTTTCTTCCCTTACTTATCTGTGAACTCTTACTTAAACATTGAGAAACCTGCCTCTTACCATCTACCTCTATTTGTTTCCTTAATTCTAGTATACATTTATAGCAGTATCAGAATTATTAAGCCACTATGCTCATGGGGAATTGTTTTATCAACTAGATTACAGTGCTCTTCTACATCTTCTTCACCTTTATCTTATAGATTCTACTCATTTCCAGACGTTTAAAACAAAGTCATATTCTAAAATATTCTTCTCCTCCAACTTTTGAGAATTGTTCTTTTTTCCTTCTACTAAACAGATTCCCATGTATCCTTCTGAACTCACGCTTATTCACTAATCTTTATTTGAATGTTGAATGCTCTGTTCACATGGGCTTTGCCAGTAAAGAGGGTTGTACAAACTGTTAGCCAGTATGTAAGATTTACTAACATGTTGCGATATACATGTGTCTATATGATAATCTATGAAGAGCTAATGTGCCAAGAAGTGAGATAAAAACTTTTAATCCCTATAATTCCATCAGATATTGTTGTATTCATTTTACAGTTGAGAACTCAAGTTGAGTTAAAATAATTTGTTCAAGTTTATGCATTTAGTAACTAGTACAGTTGGTATGACTCCAAAGTACGTACTTCTATCCAGTATATTGCCTTGGAATTATTAACATTTGTGGTTGAGTAATTCTTTAGGGAGCTATCCTATGCAGGGTGTTTAGCAGCTTTGCTAGCCTCCAGCTGTTACAACAAAACTGTCTCCTAATATTCCCAGATCTCCGTGGTTGAGAACTACTGACCTAGAGGCTTTTAATAAAAAATAACCTCTGAACAGCAAATCGGGACTGGACTGGGAGAACTGTAAATCACATAGCAAGCTATATCTAGACTTCACTGAATGTAGTGACCCCTGTAATTTGCCAGGCTCTTTGGGATAACCCTAAAAGCTATGGTTAGTTATTATGAGAGAGTCTGTGGGAAGGCTTTTCAGTCAGAGTGCTTCAGAGTGCTTCCTGCATCACTTAGATGGGTTTACTATCCCTGAGCTCAAGCTATACTCAGCAAAGACTCTCGCTGAAGAAAAATGCCTATTACTTCTGCTTTTTTTTTTTTTGTCTTGTGAGTGAACTGTTGTTAAACATGACCTATGGTTGGTCTGTAAGTCTTAATGTTTAGTCATGCCTAACCTCCCCCCCTAGCTGGCATTGCCTGCTGGTCTATAGTAAGTCCTGACAAATGGTAGCTTAACTGTTGTAGTCTAGGACCCTACTTTTTGATTCATGCCTAATAATGAACTAGTTCCTAGATATTATTCTAGTATGTTTTTAATAATTGTCTCTAATTTCTAATGCTATTGCCAGTTTTGTTCATTTTATAGAACTTCATTGGTATTTTAATGAGAACTTAGGAAAAGGTTTTTTTTACTTATATCTAGTCAGAAGCCTTAATAGTCTGAATATCCTATCTGAAAATTTGCTTAGTTTTAAAACAAAAATGATTTATTAACTGATACAGAAGAAATATATTTGCAGTTACATTATGAAGTTTTTTTTTAATGAAATGACTGTTTCCTTTCACATTTGTTTCAGGTTATGTTTGTGTTTTTGCTTTTGGGGAACATGTTGGGAAGAAAGGAGAATATTTTTCTGTGCTAAGAGAGGAAAGCAAAGCTAGAAGAAATTCATATTTATTTTTCTTAGGTAATTTTAAGATTATTATTTATACTATTTTAGCTTTTAACACTATGGTAGTAGATGTTATATATGAGTTGTATTTCTTCTTTTTACAGCCTCTCCAGCAGCTGAATATTGGCTTTGTGTCTGAAGCTCCTGGAACTTTTCTTTTTATTGTGATAGTACTTGTCTCAAATTATACTGCCTGTAGTACACAGGTGCTTAGTGCAAGCATAAGAATTATTGGAATCCTCTAGTAAGACACATTTAAACTGGAGTGGAAATTCTACCTAGGAAAATGCAGTTTCTGGAAAACTTAATGGCCTTCCCTAAACCTCAGAACCTGGCTCTACATGAAATGAGTGAGGTTCTGACGACAAATGTTTCTTGGCAGCAAGAAACCGTTCCCGTGGTGAAGACATATGACTCTGAAGCATCTCGTCAAAAGTTCAGACATTTCCAGTATTCGGAAGTGTCTGGGCCCCATGAAGTTCTGAGCCAACTCAGTGAGCTTTGTCTTCAGTGGCTAAGACCAGAGATTCATACAAAGAAACAGATCCTAGAACTGTTGATGCTAGAACAATTCTGAGCAATCCTCCCTGAAGAAATCAGGTTTTAGGTGAATTTACAACATCCAAAGAACAGTAAAGAAGTGGTGAGCCTCATAGAAGATGTGACTGAAATGCTTAAAGATGAAGGTGAGAGCATAGAAAATTAGATCTTTCCTTCCTTTCTATGTGAAGAGAAATTACCTACTTCTGAAGCTAGAGAATGTAAGTGCCAGATCATGAAGAACTTTATATTATTTTATTAGGAAGCCTGAAATTTATTCTGTACTCAATAGAAGTAGAGAATTAGCTCTCATAGATTGAGTAGGGGAGTAACATAGTTTGATTTCCCTTTGAAAAATGTTATGTTGGCATCAGTGTAGAATAGGAGTTGGCAAAATAATGACCCACGGGCCAAATATTTTTTGAAATAACAGTTAATCGGAACATAGCCATATGTATTCATTATCATTCTGTTTGTCGCTACAACCAGAGTTGAGGAATTGTAGCAGAGACTGATTTGGCTGCAAACCTTAAAATAGTCACTATCTGGACCTTTATAGAAAAAGTTTACTGACTTCTATGGAAAGGAGAGTCTTGTGGTTTCTGAAACAGGAAAACCAATTAGGAGACATTTGAAATAGGGTAGGTGTTAGAGAATCAGTTTTAGGAAAACACAGGGTTTGAACTGAATGGAATTATTGACTAGATAAGGCATGTGTAGGATAAGTCTCGTTTCTTTTTTTTTTTTTATCTGAGTAGGATAAGTCTTGACATAAATTCACACATGCCAACTTGAATGAGCAGAATGTAAGTAGCAAATTTTGTGGGAGTAGGTGGGGGTGGGTACATTAATTATGTGGCATGCTGAATCTAAAGTCTCTGAGACTTCCACAATGAATAAACCAATATATAGTTAACAGTCTGGTTTTAGTGTTCAGAAAGAGAAGAACGTGGATGCTTACAAGTTTGAGCAGAAGTAGGAAACATACAAAATGTTAGCATCATATTTAAGAGCTGCTCTAGATTTTCCTACCAGTTGTAAGAAATGTACAGGATAGACCATAGTAACTCTGTTCATAACATTCAAACTGTAGAAACTGTAAGATAATCCAGTTTCTAAGGAAGCAGTGAGGGGTATGGCAGAGGGATTTAGAATCATATGAATGTGTGGTGGACCTCATAAGACATAAGTCAGTTGGATATTTGATAAGGAATTATTGATTGGGGACAGTGATTATGTTGATATTATTGTTACATTCATTCCTTATCTTAGAAAATATAAAATGAGCTGAGCAAAAGAGGAGGCAGCTAGAAAGGCATATTCTAGAAGTCAAAAAATCAGGAAAAATAGGTATCCCTCTCTCTGCACTCCCCTTCCCCTACCCCATACCATGTACTAAGTCATTATCCTCATATTAGAAATGAGTACATAGGATTCCTGCTTCTCTATTCTTCTGATGCTTTACTAAGAATAATGTGATCCACCTCCATCCAGGTTAATTCAAAAGATGTAAAGTCTCCATCTTTTCTAATGGCTGAATAGTATCCTATGGTATATATATATACCATAGCTTGTTAATCCATTCCTGGGTTGCTGGACATTTAGGTTGTTTCCACATTTTGGCCATTGTAAATTGAGCTATGATAAACAAAATCATTGTACCATAAGGACACTTGCACTATACAAGTATTGGAAGAGCCTCCTGCTTGAGGTTATGGTAAAATGATTTTGTTTCTTCTGGGTAGATGCCCAGTCATGGGATTGAGGGATCAAACGGAGGTCTAGCTTGAGTTCTTTGAGGGTTCCCCATACTTCCTTCCAAAGGGGTTGTATTAGTTTGTAGTCCCACCCGCCTTGTAAAAATGTTCCCATATCTCCACATCCATGCCAGCATTTATAATTTTGAAAGTTTGTGATGTGGGCCTTTCTTACTGGAGTGAGATCTCAGGGTAGTTTTGATTTGCATTTCTCTGATGATTAGGGACAATGAGTGTTTTTTCATATTATCATTAGCCATTCATCTGTCTTTTTTAAAGAAAGTTCTAATCGTTTCTCTTGCGCATTGACATAAGGGAATGTTGGCTTTTTCATGTTGATTAATTTGAGTCCTCTGTAGATCCTAGTTATCAAGTTTTTGTCTGATTCATAATATGCACATATCTTCTCCCATTTTGATGGTTGTGTATTTGCTTTGGTTGTTGTCTCCTTAGCTTTACAGAAGCTTTTTAGTTTAATAAGTCCCATTTGTTTGTTTTTGTTGCTGTTGCAATTGCCATGGAAGTGTTCTTCATAAAGTCTTTCCCCAGGCTGATATCTTCAAGCATTTTTCACATGCTTTCTTTGAAGATTTTTATTGTTTCAACCTTAAATTTAGGTTTTTAAATTCATCTTGAATCAATTTTATTGAGTATAGAAAGGTGAAAGTCCAGTTTTAGTCTTTTACATGTGGATATCCTGTTCTCCCAGCACCATGTATTGAATAGGGATTCTTTTCCCCTGTGTATATACTTGCTAGTAATATACCTAACAAAAGAGGTGAAGGACCTCTATTTTTGGGGGTCCTGCCCTGACAGCAGTGTCTGCTAAGACCTGTGGAAACTGGTGGCCATCAACTGAAGAAATATAAAATTAGGAGGGGTGGTAAAAAAGATGAGAGAGATAGAGTAGAATTAAAAGTGGGAGCTCAGGGGTCCATTGTCTGTGCTGGGAAGCCAGGAAATGGCACAGAGTGTTTACTCCACTCTGATTTTATTGAAGTCTATTTGCCCAGAGGGTAAAAGGAGGGAGGGATCAGAGAGGTCAGTAGATTCTCAGACTGATCATATCAGCTCCTATTGGTATTATAATTAACCTTAAGGGTAGCCTTCAGAAATCTGAAATCTGAGGCTGGTATTGGAAGAGCCTCCTGCATGAGGTCATACACACAGATTTCTAGGGAGGTGTGAAGTTCCACCGGTTCTCCATGGAATAAAACACCTATTATTAGTCCTTACAGAATTGCAGGTCAACACTACAGTGAGATTCCACTTGACATTCACTTAGATATAAAAATTGCAAAAAATAAAAGGAATGCCATGGCGCTCTACCAAGGGAAACAAACTAAGATTCTGTCTTAGAATCTTAATAATTAAAAAAATAATAAAGTAAAAAAGGAATGAGTATTAACTGGGATATGGAGAAATTGAAATCACCATACATTGTCATTGAGAATAGGAAATGGTTTAGCCACTATGGAAAGCAGTTTGGTGGTTCTTCAAAAAGCTAAATATGGACTTAACATATTTGAAGACAATTGAAGACACATATTCACATAAAGACTTGTACATGAATGTTCCCAGCAACATTATAAAAAGTAGAAGCCACCCAATGTACATGAGTTGATGAATGGATACATTGTGGTATATACATGCAGTAGGATATTATTCAGCCACCAAGGAAATGAAGTACTGGTACATGCTATAACATAAGTGGACCTCTAAAACATGCTAAGAGCTGTCAAGCACATATTATATGATTAAATTTATATGGAATATCCAGAATAGGCAAATTCATAGACACAGTATGGGGAAAGGGAGAATGAGGAGTGACTCCTAACTGTACATGGGGTTCTTTTGAGGGCAGTGAAAGTGTGCTGGTACTAGATAGTGGTGATAGTTGCACAACACTGTGAATGTATTAAAAGCCACTCCATTGTATACTTTAAAATGATTAATATGGCAAATTTTACATTATGTGAATGTTACCTTGCTTTTTTTTAAATTTAAAATCTAAGCTGCATGTGGGATGAAGTGACTTCACAAGAAGGGAGATTGGGAGAAAATTAAAGCGTCAAGATACTATGGTAGAATCTTAGTAAATGGTGGAACATATACAAAGAACAAGCAAGTGAAAATTGAAAACACAGGAAGATGTCAAACACAGGAGATTGACTTATTCAAGTTTATTCTTATGGTAGAATAATTCTTAAGTAATAAAGACCAGAGTATAAACAAGAAAATAGATTAGTTGCTGATGGTATTAAAATAAGAATATACAAATTCTATCAGTCTGGGTTGTTGGAAGAGTTGCCTGTGCCGGTGGTGTAGTTACCTGTAATAATACCATAAGGATTTGAGATGGAAAGCATGTTGGCCAAGTAACTAAAAAAATTCTTATTGACTTGTGCAAATACTTATTTTAGTGTTAGTCATTCACTATAGTCTAGGCCATCTGAAGGGAGGCATCTGTATACCTCATAAAGAGGAGCTACTCTGTAAATATGTGTTGAAAAATGAACACAGGTAGCTTAATGTGCATCAGGATGGTATGCTAAATGGCATAAACCTCTAAAAGTCTTTTTTTTTGTACAAGAGAAATTATGAGTGTGTAGGAACAGGGAGGTACAAGAATATCAAACAACTTCCAAGATAATAGTACTTGGAGGGTGCAAAGAGGTGGTTTTCTTGGTCAAAATTCAAATTAGATAAGTAGGGAGAAAGAATATTCTATAAAGTCCTTGAGACTGTATATAGATTTTTCTTTGAGTGGAATGAGAGTTTCAGAGAACACAATTATAATGTTTAAGTTGCTCTAGGGCAAAACTTGAATCTGTAATGTTTTCCTTCATCTTCCTCAGATACACTCTGCCAGGATTCTGTCCTCCAAAATGGGAGTGTACAGGAGGAGAAGCAGGAATCTGACTCACTCCAGGTGAGTTAAGATTTCACTTTCTGCTTGAAACCTGTGCTCTTTTTTAGTGTAACTTGCTTTTACTTTTTGGTCTTTGAACTTTTGCCAAACACAGTTGCATCCAAAGGTAAGAGATTCTTATCCTCTCACAAGAGTTTGGACCTGTTTTAATTGATGATACCCTCTTCGGAAAGTATTTTCTCTTAGCCTCATGGACTCTTTCTATATCTGTTCCCTCAAGAATATAGACAATAATTGAAGCTATAGAAATAGAGCTGCTCAGATTCTTTAAAATTAAAAAAGTGAAGGGAGCCCAAGGGTAGAATCCTGAGCAGTGTCATTTATTGGGCAGGAGTAGAAGAAACTTTAGAGGATACTGAAAAGAAAGGTCCAAAGACAATAGGGGAAAACCAGGGAAATAAATGTCTACAGGAGGACAATCTTTAAAAGAGAAATTCTTTAAAAGACGAAGGTAATACAACCTAACTGGTGTCTGTTTACTTGTTGTCATGGAAATATTACCATTCACAGGAATAGAGGCCAGGTTGTGGTGAGATGAGGAGACAGAAAGTATGGAAATAAACAAAACTAATGTAGACAGCTAATTCACAAAAACGAAGTCTGAAGAAGAGAAAAGGAAAAGATCTGTGTGTCTCAGTTTGATTGAAAGTATCAAAAAAGACAAGGTTGAGGATGATGGAGAGAATAGTGGAAAGGAGACAGGAGAGAATTTATTCATTAACAAATATTTATGCAGTGCCTAACATGCTAGTTACTTTACCAATCATTGTTAATTCTTAGAAAACAAAACAAAAATCTCTGCCCTATAGAGGTATACAAGCACAAATAAGCAAGCAAGATAAATGAGATAGTAGTAATTATTAGAAAAGCAAAGAAACATAATGTAGTAGAGACTGGGTAAGAAAGCTACTTTGGATAATTAGGCAGTCTTACCTCTCAGACAGGGTGGCAATGAACTGTGAGTCCTGAATGATAAGAGCAGGCTGCATTTCCCAATTAAAGAAAATGCCATACCTTGTAACAGAGCCTATGTTTTCATTACAAATATCCCTTACATGTTCTGAACTATTAATGGAATTCTTTGTACTCAATAGTAACTTTTTGTTTCACAGTTACTTCAACTATGTCTTTCTTCCTAAAGTGTAAGCTACTGTACGGACTACAGTTTTCTTCTTTTCTTTATTTTTCTTTGTGTAGCCCTCATAATGTATCAAGTGAATTGGTCCTTGATACAATTTGGTTTGCATCGCGTAGAGCCCCAAACATTGTCCTATCAATTTCTTATATATTCTGGCTCCATTCTTTCCAAATTCATTCCTCCTCTGGTAATATTTTTGGGAGTGACTTTTGATTAAAAAGAAACAATGTTTTAGGAGCCAGTGACATTCAAAGATGTGGTTGTGGAATTCAGTGAAGAAGAGTGGGGGCATCTAGACCCTGCTGTAAAGAACATGTACAGGGATGTGATGCTGGAGAACTATAAGAACCTGAATTCATTGCATAAAGGCGGCTTCTGTGTTTACCTAATCTGTCCATTAATAGTCTCCTATTGTTAAAAGCTCTAGAACTGCTGAAGTGGTTAAGTTCATTTTCGGACCTGGATTCTTGCTTCCAAATATCTTTTGGAGACACAGTAGACTTACCTGCTGTATCTGGTTGAAAGTCCTTTCATGGTACTCTGCTGGCCTTATCCTTCACCAGGTTAGACTACTGGGTTGGGATGGAATTCTCTTCCCTATAAAAATGTCCAAAATGCCATATTGTTTCGTGTTGTCATTTTTATTTTCCCCATGAATAAGGCATCTACTTGCCAAATCAGCTGAGATACCCAAGTTGGAGAATAAAATAAAAAGATGGATAATGGAGGAAGAAATCCCAAGCACAATTGTTTTTGGTAAGAAGCAGAAAGATATGAGGCATTTGTAAGAAGTTTCTGTCTGTTAAATGCACAGTGTGAAATGTGATCTTGGAATTCATTGGTGGAGAGGTGACAGTAAAACTACCTAAACTTTGGAGTGGGGGGAGGGTGAATATCATTGTCTTAATTCACATGTTCTTATTCTGTTGAGAAAAAATAGTATCAAGTGCTAGGACCACAGATATTTAACCTAAAGCTGTGTCACCTGGGATAGCCTTTTTGCCACTTTTCTCATCCATAATAAACTTAATAATATTACATACCTCTAGGTTATTGTGAAGATTAAATGAATTGGTATTTGTAACATACTTAGTGCCTTGAATAATGTAAGAGCTAAATAAACATTTGTCACCCAGATTAATGTTATTCTTTCTTTTAAAGAAAGCAAATCTGCTGTACGCTAGAATTATTGCTAGTAATCTTCCATTTTTTTTTCTGCAGAGCTTTCTGTGTGTTAACTCTCTTTGTAATCTCTTTATTCTTGTTAATGCTTTGTGAGAAAGTATAAATATATTGTGAGATTAATATAAATTTTAGTAGGTATAGAAAAGTATGAAGAGGAACATTGACTCTCCTCAGAGCTACCCAGAGTAAGGTTTTAAGGGTTCATTCTTATTTAGATTATAGGCAGGAAGAGAGTCTCGTAGATAACATGCAATTTATGAGATTGGGAATAGTGATCAGGAGATAAGCCAATGCTTTGAAATATATTTGGTTAGAGCTAAACGAAAACAAACCCTGGGTTAACATTTTGTGTAAAGCTAAAACAATAGTATTATCACTGCCATCAGATAAAAATGTCTGTTGCCTGTGCTTGCTGCCTGTGGCTCAAGCGGCTGAGGTGCCAGCCACATACACCTTAGCTGGTGGGATTGAACCAGCCCGGCCCGCCAAGCAATAATAGTAGCTGCAACCAAAAAACAAAAACCGGGTGCCTGTAGTCCCAGCTACTTGGGAGGCAGAGGCAGGAGAATCGCTTGAGCCCAGGAATTGGAGGTTGTTGTGAGCGGTGATGTCACAGGACTCTACCCAGGGTGACAGCTTGATGCTCTGTCTCAAAAAAAAAAAAAAGAAAGAAATGTCTGTTACCATAATCATTCCATATTGACATGAAAGACTTACGTAGCATGAGGGGAAAAAATTAAACAGAAATGAGAAATTTAATTATTAGAAAAGAGCTAAAACCATTTTAAAATAATTTCTATTTATGAAATACAAGAGACTTAATATCAAAACTGTTATATCTGTTAACAGTTTTGTGTAGTGTCTTATTAACCACAGTTACTTAATATTGGCCTAGAAGATTTAACTAATGAAAGAAAAATATATGAGCCAGAAATGAGAAATTAGAAATTATTAAAGAACAGGAAAAGCTATTATTTGCAAATGATAACTTTGTATTTGTCAAGTGGTCAGATAAATCAATAGGTTTCCTTCAGTTTAGAACTAAGGACTGAGTACATGAAAGTTATTTTTAAAATAGGAGGGAGTAAGTTATATGAAAAATGAGTTATACAAACATGGGAACAAGAAGTTCCTTCAACATGGATGATGATAATATTAGTGTCTCATTTGTTAAGTTGGAAGAGAGTAGGAGAGTCACGTGGAGGTATCCTGATGATATCAGAATTTCTCTCTTCAGTAGGTCTTTGGTCTCGGGGATTCGAAGAATGAACCCACGGACCACAGATCAGTGGTAAGATAGGACTTTTATTAGATGTTAGAAAGGAATACAGAAGAAGTAAAAATCACCAGAGCTTCTGGAAAGGGAAAGACCTAAAACTAGCTGGGGAGTCTCTATGTGGGCTCTTTTATCTAGAGGTATTAGGTCTTGAGAATTACAGTTAGCCAGGACTTGGCAAATAGAGACACATTTTCATCATTAATGAGTGTTATTGACAAAAGAATGAATGCTGTCCCTCCAGCTCAGGGCAAAAGGTCAGGGTGTTCCCTTCATGAACTTGTCCAAGCCTAGGAAAACTGGGGTCACCTATACAAACTTGAATGGAGGGGGGGAATCCTGTATCAATCCTCCCTTTCTGAATAGAAGCTCTAACTGCTGTTAGGAAAAGGGGCTCTGACCGCTTCAAACTGCTTCCTGCTGAAGATGGATGGTCATATGGGGAAGCAGTTAGAGGTTCCTTAGAGGAGGTTGATCCAAGTTTCACAGTAAGTGAAAATTTAGGTTGATTCTTTTAGCTTGGTGTAAAATGTTAGTGTATTCTTTTCATGAAATTGCCCAGGCCCAGAAAACTGGAGTCCCTTGTTCAGACTGGAATGAGGGAACTTTATATTCATAGAAGGGGAGAAGTTAGGGTCCTGTCAGATGAGTCTTTAGATGAGATCCTAAGTGATCCAGGGGTCCTCAATAGAGTCAGGTCTGGGCTGGAATCCTTTTCGCTGTTTGTGGTTTGATAATATTATCTCTGAAAGACATAAATCTAATTAGTAGATTAAAAGGCAAGGTTAGAATAAGTGAGAGGAGGGGGTTGATTTTGAGAGAAAATTGTATTAACACTTTTCTTCCTGTCTCCTAATTAATAATTTCAAGTCTTCTTTAGGCTCATAACCATAGGAGGACCATAGTTGATTCTCTTCTTAATCTGCTTCCATAGAAGGTGGTGGGTTCCAGGATTTTACTTGTGAATGATGTATCCAGGAATCTATTCCCATAACTTTAACAGCTGTAGGAGACAAGATAACAGAAAAGGGACCTTCCCAAGTTGGTGATAGGGAAGATGAATTAAAGGGAAGAGTTTTGATCATGACTAGATCTCCAAGAGAGAAAAGCTCCTTTAGTGTTGAATGTGAAAATGTAGTTGAGAGGTTTTTAAGGATTTGTTGAAATTTAGCTAAAGAAGTAATATGTTTACTAATCTGTAGTTTTTGCTCTAATAATAAATCATTACTTAAAAAGGGTCTTCCATATAACAATTTAAGTGGGCTGTAACCGAGTTATAGAGGTAAATTTTTTATTCTAAGGAAGACAATGGAAAGCAATTTAGTCCAAGGGAGATGAGTCTCTTGAGTTAGTTTTCATAATCGTCCTTTGATTTTATCATTCATTTTTTCTATCTTCCCAGAGGACTGGGGTCTCCAAGAGCAGGGTACATGATATTGTATGCCTATGGCTTTAGATATTCCCTGTGTAACAGCTGCTTTGAAGGCCAGCCCATTATCACTTTGCAAACTCTGAGGAAGTCCAAACCTGCGGATAATTTCATGTACTAAAGCCTTTACAACTTCCTGGGCCTTTTCTGTCTTACAAGGGAATGCTTCAACCCAATTAGTAAAAGTATCCACAAATACCAGTACATACTGTATACCATGTACTTTAGGGAGGTGAGTGAAATCTATTTGCCTATCTTTACCTGGATATTTACCTGGTCTCTGTATACCTGGGGAGCTAGATGGTGAGTTAAAGGGTTGTTTTCTTGACATACCACAAGTCCTTGTTATCTGTTTCATGGTTTTAAATAAATTTTTTCCATTAAGGAGAGCTTTAGTCATTTGATAGGTACTCTCAGTGTCAAAATGAAAAGACTGATGTACAGTTCTAAGTATTTTCCTTTGGCTTGTGGCAGGTAATAGCAAAAGTCCACTTCTATTTTGTAGCCAGCCTTATGGAAGTAGTGAATAGTCTCTGGATAAAGCCCATTCCTTCTTCTTTTGGGTATATTGAGGTGCATGATTCTTAAGTGGTTCCTCCCAAAGAAGGAGTGCCACAAGGGGAATTATTCCCTTCTGTGCTGCTATTTTAGCCTCTTTATTAGTAAGTTGGTTACTTTCAGAAATCTTGTCTAAGGTCTTTTGGTGTCCGTTACAATGAATAACTGTCATTTTCTGGGGGGGAGTATGACCAGCTTGTTCAAACAAGTGAGGGCTGTCCCTAAATCCCAGGGGTATCACAATTCATGTGAGCTAGATGTTAGAGAGGTCTTTAAAAGCAAAAAAGTATTGGGAGTTTTTATGAAGAGGATTGTAAAAGAAGGCATCTTTTAAGTCTAGGATTGTGAAACAGGCAGTTATTTTAGGGATTTGAGATAATAATGTATACGGATTGGGAATTATAGGATGGAGAGGAATGACTGCTTCATTTATAATGCGGAGGTCTTAGACTAGTCTCCAAGTTCTGTTTGGCTTTGGCACTCTTAAAATAGGGGTGTTACATGAGTAACTTCAAGGTATCAATAATTTTTGTCAATTTAGATTTTGTATTATGGGTAGTCGTCCCTTCTTAGTATCTGCTTTTAGAGGATATTGCTTTTGATTGGGATAAATGGTGGGATATTTTAACTTAATTTGGACTGGTTGAGCATATTTTGTTCTTCTCACCAGTTGCTTGGTAGTCCAAACTTCTGGGTTAATTTCTGTCTCTAATAAGGGAAGGCATAGTATAGGTTTCTGTCCCATATTTATATAAATGGTTGTTCCCACTTTAGTTAGTATGTCTCTTCCTAAAAGGGGAGCAGGACTTCCAGGCATGATTAGTAAGGCATGAGAGAACAGCTAGTCCCCCCCAATTGCAGTTTAAAGTCTGAGAGAAAAATTTGGTAACCAGCTTTCCAGACACCCCATGTATAGTTATAGATTTCGGGGATAAAAGACCAAGGTTAGAGAGGAGTAGAGAAAAGATTGCTCCCGTGTCCAGAAGAAATTCTGTCTTCTGGTCCTCCACTATGAGGCAAACCCTGGGCTTTTGAGGTGTGATGACACAAGTTGGAGCTATGAGAATCTGTCCTGGGCACCCTCACTCCTGTTTGGGCACTGATAGGATCACTGTTCCAGGAGGCCTTCACCTCTGGGGACAGGCTACTCTCCAGTGATCACCCTTACACACTAGACAGGGGCCTGGTGGCTTACCCAACAGGTGCTTCTGCTGGAACTAGTTTTTCCTGAAGTGGCCAGTCTGACCACATTGGAAGCATTTGTTCTTAG
>CAUYON010077242.1:0-10950 GCA_963573935.1 Arctocebus calabarensis
AAATATCCTCAAGGAGACTTACTTCATAACGGACTCTGATACCTAATATCATTAGTGTTTCTGAATTACATATATTTTTTCAGAAACATAGCACCTCATCAAATATCTGGTAAACATTTTGCAATCACCAAATTCCAAGGAGAATTATATGATTCACTTAACATAACACTGCAAGACCAGTCTCAGGCACAATCAAGGTTAGGAATGCAGTCTGCTGGCTCCCATGCTCTAAGGGATGCTCCTCTCTATGGGCACCATCCTATCAAGATGTGTTACTATGTTTCCAAAACCAACAAAAAGTAGCTAAATGTTGTAATGGACTCTTGCTTACAAATAATCTATTAAAAGTACTTGTAAAACTGAAAAAATTTCCCAAATGTCAAAAGAGATTTAATTATTATACCTCCTTATTCCAGGTAATTCTATTAGAAAGATACTAAGTGAAGTTCAAATTTACCTTGTAAAGATTTAGTGTAAAAACTGATGTACTGAAATCCAATAATGCTGAACTTTTATGTAAATTTAATAAAATAACAATTCACTCTGGCATGTTTTCATAAGCTGTACTCTTGACCTGAAGAATCGCTTTTTTTATGCCGTGGAGATGGAGTGGTTTTTGTGGGCGATGGGGATGCGGTACCTGGTGAGTCCATTCCTCCATCAGAAGTGCTTGGTGATGACACCAGATAGGGAACTTTCTTTCTTCCAAGGAATCCTCCCCCTTCAAATCCTCCTTTCTTCCTTAACTCCACTTTATTTTCATTTTCATCTTCTGAGGACCTTTTCTTGGATTCTGAAAAACCTTCAGCTGTTTTATATGCTTCCAATCCACTGTCTAATTCTCTCAAATTTTTCATTTCTGTGCCAGGGGACTTTCTCTCAGATGTACTATATTCCCCTGTTGCCCCCTTGACTTCAGTTTGTACTGGACCCAAGTTACCATTTTCAGGCACAGCTCTTTCTACATTTCTGTTCAAATTAATAGTCTGGAAGTCCCTGTAACTGTGAAAGCTCTCAGTCCTTCTTGCCCTTGCTAACAAAGGACTCTCTCTGTAAGGCCTGATGGAACCGTAAGTAGCTGCTTCATGGATGGTTTCATGGTGCTGAAGCTGAAGGCTGAAATACAGTTTTTAAAAATCAAACTTCAGATTTCACTCTGGGATTCTGAGGGAGCATATTTTATTTATTAAACCACCAGTAAGACATTATACAAATGTATAAAATATATTATATCCATATTTCTCTCTATACATATACTTATCAAGCATTTTTTATTATGTAGATAGTATATAAAAGGATTAATGCGAATAATACCACACATACATTCATGTCATGGTTTTGAATAGCTTAAAAAAAAGTTTTGGGGAAAAAAAAAAATCTTTGAATCCCACATGGAAACCAATACAATCCAATATTTGGCCCTTATTTCTTCAGATTTTGGAATTTTTTACCAATATTATAACTAAAATACATATTGTTATCATTGTACTAAAAGTACCTAAGACCTAAGTATAAGAGTAGACAGATCAATGTAATCACTGGAATACTGTCCCTGAGGCAGGACGATAATTAAAACTCTACATATTAATTAACCAAGGTGAAATGTGGTTTTTCCTAATTTCCTCTAAATGAATTCTTGATCCGATAATAGGCATCCAAATTGGCAGCAATTCACAAAATAAAAGGCAAAAATCGCTTCTTTATGAAAAGGGCCAGATATGCATGTAAATAAAAAATTAAAAAAAAAAGGAGTATCAACATAAAGTCTGAATTAAAAAATATGCTTTGAAATGTTTGGCCTTCTAGAACAACTATGAAATTACCGTATTTCAGTCAATGTTCCCCAAAATAATCAATCCGACTTATGACAGCCAACCTCTAACCCACCTCGAGTTTGATTCCCGCAGGCGGCTGTGCTGGACCACAGAAGTGGCGGGGCTGATGTTAGGAGTGGCACAGCGAGATGTGCTCAGGTCACACTGGTCCAGGAGTTTGAGAAGCTCCTCTTCAGTAGGGCCACCTACATCTTAGAAACAAATGCTCATGACATCACTTACGTCAAAAGCTCTCCCGTGACCAGCTTCCGCGTGCCCGGGAACCTACCCTTGTCTTCGCTTTTGTTGACCATGTCCATAGCAGTGGTCAGGTCCCACATCTGAATGCTGCCATTGGTGTGGCCCGTGAACAGGTAGCGCCTCGGCCTGGAGCCCATCCTGCTGGACCCCTCACATTCCCTCACTGTGAACGAGGATATTGTCGTACAGTCGACAGCTTGGATCTCACATATTCTGCAAAAGATATTGTACAGTTAGTTGTGAACCAAGGGAACAAATAACGTTTTATAACTCAGATTTTTATCATTTATTTGCCAAGTGACAGTTGAATATTTCACGTATCTAAGACAGATTTAAAGGGATAAAGACAAGCCAATGGGAATACAACTCAAGCCTTGTTCTTTTGAGTCTTGAGTCTTACACAATAGATATTAACTTATTTAACTATATTAAATAATTGAAATAAGGCAAAATAATGTAATCCAACCTTAAAAGAAGAGCCTTGATGAGAATGAGCAATTCTTTAAAAGGGAGCTATGAAACTGAAAAGAAAGAAAATAACAAAGCAGACAGACATTATGCTAGAAGAGAGACTGAAAAAGTCATTTAAAATCTATGTGCAAAGTTAAAGAACCTGAATTCAGAAAAAATATATGGCTATGGGGATGCATCCTCCATTAGAACAATATTCTTAACTTTGAAAAAGCTTTTTTATGGTCATTCATGGATTTTCATAAAAGATGAAAGAACCTGAGCAACAACAACAGTTATCCACATGGACAAATGAGGAAACCAAGGGATAATGTCAGTAAGTAATTTTCTCAAAGTCATGTTAAGTGTTGACTAAACTGTAGTACTTCACTGAATAATTTTTCAGCCTAATTCAAAACAGAGTGAGAAAACTTAAAAAAAAGTTGTAAAAAAATTAGCACAAGCAAATGCAAGGTTAAAAATAAAGCAGAAATATTATTATATTTAATAATATTAAATTTAAATTATTATATTTAATTTTACTAAATTTAAATAATAATATATAAATAAAGATCAGGAAGGGGAAATACAATTTACATAAAGGTGAGACACATGATAGGACTAGAATGTGAAGTTTAGCTGAGCTTCCTAATAGGCAGGGCAAAGGGGAGAAGTCAATTCCTGCACACCCACATGGGGCGGCAGAGGCGACCTGCTCTTATCCCAATCTCAAGGCATGTAAATATAGGAATAAACAAAGCAAAGTGCTTTTCCTCTACTCTCACTAACCAATCAACTGTACGGGAGCGAGAGGTCACATCCAACCTCCCTTTTAGCTCTTCTATGGGCTCTTGGCTTGATCTAAAAACAAAATCGATATCAGTCAAATCAATAAGAGAAAAGCACACAAATTTTATTAGTTTTGCATGTATGTGGGGATCTTCACAAGACAGTGAAGTTCTGAGAAGTGGTAAACCCAAAATGCATTCATACTGTTAGACAAAGAACAGTAATTAAGAGAAGAATGTTATGACCCACTATATCTGTCCCTGGGGAAGAAAATTTCAAGGAGAGTCTGTACATAGGAGAGTGTAAAACTAGTGAATGATAACAGCTACTTGGGTAAACGTATTTATTCACGTCCACTGCAGTCCCCAATTCCCAGTCTCTGGTGATAATAAGGACTACTTTTCACCCTGGTACCGGGGAGGCACTTCTCCCAGAAAATCTTTATGGTTTGCTGAATGCCTAAGAGACAGGTTAGCTACTCCTTTCTGAAACTCCAATTTTTCAACTCAAAAGACTCCTTCACAACAAAAAAGACTCCTGTGACTGAATGCATGGGTTTTTTCCCCCAACACACCCAGGCAAGCAATGGATTCCAAGGCTGGGTGTTCTCTAATTCAATTAAATTCTGACACACCCACCTAGACACAGCATCGGATCCCATAGGTTGAGGACTCAGTCCCACAAAACTAGCCCCACTCCTATGCTGATGGGATTATAAATCTCAGGTTACTTTGCCTGTGCTTTTGACTCCACTAGCTATAAGTTGGAGTTCCCACAGCCCCTCCTTGGGTTCCATCAATTTGCTAGAGTGGATCACAGAACTATAAGAAAAAACTCAGTTTGCCAGTTAACTACAAAGGATATTTTTAAAGTACACATAAAGAGATGCATAGGACAAGGCACAAGGGAGGGGTATGACACTTTGATGTCCTCCTTGGGCCGTTCTGTGTTTTTAGGCATGCGATAGAAATTAGAATTCCTCTTCCCCAAGGTAGGCCACAGAAATCAGAACCTCCCTTCCCCAAAGCTAAGTATAAAAATATTACTTTACCTTTCCCCCCATCTTTCTGTGTAAGAGCCAGCCACAAAGGAAGTAAGATTCTCACTCCAGAGAATTCCTACCCTGTACCCAAGAAAAAGGAATGCTACCCAGAGAAGCCAGGAATACTCTGGACAGGCCTTGCTGGGTTTCCCTACTTTGTGCATTTCTACTAGCTCATACCCTTTTTGCCCAATTACATTTCTACATGGCTATTCCTGCTTCTTATAACCAAAGCATAAAAATGGACTGTGTTCCCTGTATCTTTGGGTCTTCATTCTGGAGGCTCCTGTGTCACATAAATTTGTTTTGCTTTTCTCTAGTTATCCTGTCTTTTGTTATAGGGGTATCAGCCATAACCCTTATAATGAGGAGAAAAGGGATCACCCCTTTTCTACCACTGTAAGACAAAAATAATTTTGTTTTCTAGCTATCGAATAAATTCCTTGGAATTACTCCTTCTTTTAAAATTCCCTACAAGGTTTTTTTCCTGCTTACTTCCAATAAAAACTCTTTCATGCTTCACCTCTCACTATTAAGAGCTTAAATCATCTTTAAGCAGAATCTTTGGTTTACTCTAGCTTTATACAGGGGCTGATTTTCTATTTAATTCTATAAAGTAATTTCTATAAGCTATTTTTATATTGTTTTTATTTTTAATTAATTTATTTGTGTTGAGACAGAGTCTGTCACTCTGGGGAAAAGTGCCTGGGCATTACAGCTGACAGCAAGCTCAAACTCCTGGGCTCAAGTGATCCTCTTGCCTCAGCCTCCCAAGTAGCTGGACTATAGGTGTCCACCACAATGCATGGTTAGTTTTTCTATTTTTATGTCTTGCTTGGGCTGGGCTCGAACTCCTGAGCTTAAGCAATCTACCCACCACAGCCTCCCAGAGTGCTAGAATTACAGGCATGAGCCACTGACCCAACTACATGCTATTTTTAAAACTATTCCCTTTGGAATCATAAATTTAAAAAATTATGAATTTTTTTTTATCAATCAGACATTAAAGTTGATAGCACACAGTTTACTGTTTGAAATAACAGAACAGGGGGATATTAGACTTGACCAAGAATCTACTACACTGCCAAAAGACATTATGACATTGGTTTAATAAACAATCAACAGCATCTGTAATTGTTATCTCAAAATTGAGAGAACAATTTGGTTTCTAACTACATTTCAGGCTCCTAATACATTTATTTTCTTTAAAAAAGCCACCCAAAAGATAGTTTAAGTACATAAAAGTCATTTTCTGGAGTTAATAACTTTTAATAGTTGCTAGTGACTATATGCAACAAACTTTGAGAAAAGAAAAATTATCTCTCAAAAAGCCTATTCATTAAAATATAAACGAGATTCATTAAAATAAGAACTATATTAAAGAAAAGGCAATACAAACATTTTTAGCATTAGTGACATTAAAAGAGAAATCAATAACTTTCTCAATGACTACTAATCAGAAATTTTATTTTTACTTGTTGGACATGCAAAAAACTTTGTTTTCAAAGGGGAAAATGTTTATGCTCCATCTGTTTATGGCTATAAATAATTTTAAAAGAGGTAAAATTTCAGACAAAGGAAAGGAAGACGAAATTGACTTCTAGTTAATACCTATCATAGTAGGTGGAATTATGTAAGATATTTCACATGTTTTTTAATTCATCTTATCCTATGAATATTCTGCCTAAATAGTTGAACCTTATTTTACAAAGAAACTTGGGCTAAAGGAAACAAAGTAACTTGAGTTGAATTTACATAGCTAAAGAAAGAGAAAGTACCAGATTTAGAATTTAGTTCAGCTGTCTGCCAAATTCACACTGTCCTTCACTTCAAGGCTGAATAAAATCATTTCCGAGGACAAAGCAAAGGAATACTGCCAATGCCACATCATGGAGGCAGAAGGGCAGCATTCATGCTATACAGATACTGATGAGAACATATCAAGTCAGGGAGTCTGCTCTCATGGAGACAGACAATTTCCCTCTCTATAAAAGTAAATGGAAGAGGAAAAGTGGTCTAAAATATGAAATATGGGTGCTAGATTATAAACTAGGGAAAGATGCAGATTAGTTATTATTAACCAATGTTTAATTGCCCCATCATTTTTATTTTAAAAGGGAATACTGAATGTCAAAAAATCCATAATATATTTTATTTCTGAGATATAAATAATTCACACAGATTTGTAGAGGATGGAAAATATTTCAATTCTAGTTTTTTTTAACTGATAAAAAGGGAATGGTCATAAGAAAAGTTAATGAACAGTTACGTTTCTCCATGAAAAAAACTTCGTTCTTGTTCTGTTACATGACTAGTTATTCCTAATTGTCCACAGCAGCAGTGAAAATCTTAAATCTCAGAGAATAAGCATAAAAAGTATACTGTTTTAACCTGAAGTTATACTAATCAGGAGGCAATAAACAGATTTCTCTCTCAACAATTTGTTTCTGTTAGCACTCTTTTATCAATGTCAAATTATGCCATATGTTTTGTAAGACAAAAAAGTGACTTCTGGATATAAATATCTTTACAGTAAAGTGTTACTTACATACCTTTTCCCAGTAGAAGAGAGTCTTACAAATAGTTTGTTAGTGATGGGAACAACTTTCTGGATAAACACTTGTTGATCATCTCGCTCTCCAAAAGGCCCTTGGTCAGAAAACAAAAGTTATCAAAAAATTTAAAATTTAATTCACTTACCTACAAAAGAAACATTAATATTAATACAAAAAAAAAAAGAACTGTTCATGCCTATCAATCTAATAAGATAGATTTTATTATTTTTACTTTACTGTAATTGACAAGACAGATAAATGGCCCATGTTTATATGTTAGAAAGAGTCTGAACAACAGTATTTAGAAAAGTGTCTTCAGTAAAAACTTACATATAAAATTTTAATAATTCTCCTTTCCCATCATACTCATTAGGCAAAATAATATTCACTTAGTGTTCATAAAAATTCACAAAATTTTTAAAGGCATATCCCAAGTTATCTTACATGAATCTAACACCACTGAATAAATCATTTTTATTATTAGTTAATAAATACTTACATTGTGCTTATGATGTGCCATGGTAGATGTTTACAATTATTAACTCACTTTAATCATCATGATAATCACGTAAGAGAGGTACCATTATCTCCATTTTACAAACGAAAAAACTAAGGCACCAAGAGATTAGTTAACCAAAGATCTTGTAGGTTCTACATAAAAGAACAACCCTAAGCTGGCTCCATTGTCTGGCTCTTCACTGCACTACGCAGTTACTCAGTTACTGGACAACTTTCTGATGTCTAATTCTATGGAAATGAAATGACAGTCCTCATCCAGTAACTCATAAACTCAAAATAGTAATGATGAATAAAATAACAAGGAAAGAGAAGACTATGGAACTATATTATCTTTTCCCTTTAACTTTAAACTGAAACGAGATTCTCTCATAACCTGAATCTTCACATTTTAATTACCCCCTCCCCCAATTTATATTCATAGTTTCTCCGAACTGTCTCCCCAGAGTGGTTTCTATCTTTGGAACACAAAACATTCTTGGATCTTTACTATCTTCAATGGAGGAGAACAGAGAGAAGATAAAAAACATGACTTTTTAATTTCCTTGCCTTCTAATGAGCTCCATTACTTCTTTCTTTCCTGGTCACTCCCAATGTCTATTACTCATTTACCCACTGCAATCTAGACTCCACCCCTACCGCCCTACTGAAACTGGACTCCATTCAGTTCCTCTGACTGTATGTTTACCTCTGAGGGTTTGTTTTTTAAACAAAAGTATAAAGAGGAAAGAAAAACTCTCCCTGTTCTTTTTTTATTGGGCTTTAAATCTCTTAATTCATACTATAAATGCTCTTTCAAAATAAGTCCCACTTCCTCTATGTCCTTATTTCACTTAATAATATACCATTTCATAAGTCAACAATCCTGGGGGTCATTCTAGACTCCTTCTCCCAGTCCTGGCACATTTAGTCAGTGACCACCATGCCCTTTGATTCTTAGTGAATGATTCCTAATCTTTAGAAAATTAATACATTCTTCTGTTCTGGTTTCCTTGCTTCATTGCTTGATTTTCTCACATGCTCAAGAAAGATGAATTATATTTATCACAAATTCAGTATAATTCTCTTAGTTCTTCAAAAGTTCCTCATTACTTATAAGACAAAATCTAAATTCTTTAGATTGATGTATAGAAGCCTTCTATGATCTAGCCCCTGCCTATTCACCAGTCTCATATCTTACTATTCTTATTCACACACCCTATAATCTAGCAATAGATGACTTCCTTGACATTTCACAAACGTGCTAAGTTCCCTTGGCTTCTTTGCTTTTTTTTTTTTTTTAAGAGACAGAGTGTCACAGCTCACAGCAACCTCCAGGTTTTGGACTTAGGCAAGTCTCTTGGGGACTACAAGGGCTGGGACTATAGGCTCCTGCCACAATGCCTGGTTATTTTTTTGTTGCAGTTTGGTTGGGGCCAGGTACGAACCAGCCACTCTCGGTATATGGGGCAGACGCCCTACTCACTGAGCCACAGGCGCTGCCCTGGCCTACTTGCTTTTAACCCACTGTTTTCTCTGCCAGGAATATTCTAATCCTAGAACCTTACTTCCAACTTACCTATCTTTCCTGTCCAATTCAAACATTAAGATATCTATGTTTTCCATCAATGGTTAACGTGAGGCTATCTACCTCATAAAATTGTCAAGCATATTAAATGACAGCTTATGATGTAATACCCAACAAGAACCTGACACCACCTCCCCTGAGTGCCTTTTGACCAACACCTTTGAACACAGGGTGCAAAATACAGTTGTTTTCTTTTAATTCCCACTACTAACTGCTTTGTAAGTTCATATTCATTGCACTTATGTATAGAACAAAAGTGCTCAATAGATTTGTTGCATACATGAAAATATAAACTTCTGGTTCCTAGCATAATGCAGAGAACTCGGATTGTATGACAACTGTTAAAACTGACAACACTGAAAATTTCTTTTTATAAAAATATTGATGCTGCAGTAGTTTAATTCTCATAAATAGCTTATATTTTTAAGGAATAAACATTTTGAAATTTTTTCTGTAGAAGCATATTCTAGATCAGTGGTTCTCAACCTTCCTAATGCCACGACCCTTTAATACAGTTCCTGTGGGTCACGACCCACAGGTTGAGAACCGCTGTTCTAGATGGATGTAAATTTATAGTTCCAAGAAAATCAATTCTAAGTACTCTTTCCTATTCTCTAGCAGTGCTGTAATTTTTGCTTATACAAAATGATCAGAGGCTCAGTGACTGTAGCACAGTGGTTATGGAGCTAGCCACATGAACCGAGGGTGGCAGGTTCGAACCCGGCCCGGGCCAGCTAAGCAACAGTGACAACTGCAACTCCCATAAAAAGAAAATAGCTGGGCATTGTGGCAGGTGCCTGTAGTCCCAGCTGCTTGGGAGGCTGAGGCAAGAAAATCACTTAAGCCCAAGAGTTTGAGGTTGCTGTGAGCTGTAACACTACGGCACTCTACCAAGGGTGACATACTGAGACTCTGTCTCAAAAAAAAAAAAAAATCAGAAAGGTGTACTGGTTAACCAGAAGGTCCTAAGAACAATTATAAAGACAGTGAATTTTTTTCAAATGGGCCCTTGGGCAAAATAATCTGTCGCTATGATGACTGCCCAAGTGTATTTAAGGGCCTGTTAGCACATGCACATGGCTCATTATGGAAGTTTTGAGGAACACACAAAAAATGTAAAACTCATGTTGACAGAAACAAATGAAGCCCTCCCATCAACAATGATAAGCCTAGCAAGTTGAAACTTGCACAGATAAATAAGAAAGGACACTTGTACCTAGCTAACAAAGTGAGAGAAGTGTTTTTTGGAAGTGAAGTAATGGACCATGACACAGTTCATCTTAAACTTTCATAGTGGCCTAAATATGTATGGTATACAGAAACAAATATCAAACTACTTTATATACCTTTTGCTGAAATCAGACTATCAACAGAGATATGCTACATTGTTTACTGGTGAATATTACAACGGTATCAAAATGACTCATATAAGAACACCAACCCTTTTCTAGCTTCTAATTTAATTTTCAGCAGATTATTAACAAAAGAAAAAAATATTTCAAATTTGAAGCATGCACAGTTATCACAGCTATTAACTATAAATAAAAGTGATTAATATTTGCAGATGATATACTTGAAATGAGGAAACATTAATAGAATGAAAAATTTGATCTCATAACTTTAAACAATGAAAATGCTCCAATAATATAATGTTGTGAATTTATAGAACTTAATCAGCAAAATGCACTAAATTTCTATTTAGAGTTTAAAAATTAAATTAGAACTTTTACTCATTTTTAGGGTTCTATTACAGTTGATACCATTTTTTTGAACTTCTAACATAGTATCTAAAAATCCTAAGAATACTCCAACCTACCTATGTCATTTCCAGAGGAATAGCTACCATGACTTTCTGTCTCCTCCAGTGACAGTATCTTGAAAGATGCTAAAGGGGTAGAACCTGGCTGAGTAGAGATCATTCCTCTGAATCGTGTTACTGTCCATGTGCGAACATGA
>CAUYON010077243.1:0-13560 GCA_963573935.1 Arctocebus calabarensis
CGCCAACATCTCTGGTTTTGGGATTTCATCATGTGGGCTAATCTTACTGGAGTTAGATGATATCTCAAGGTAGTTTTGATTTGCATTTCTCTGATGATAAAGGATAATGAGCATTTCTTCATGTGTTTGAAGGCCATGCGCTTGTCTTCTTTGGAGAGGTTTCTTTTCAGATCTTTTGGTTTTCTAGGATCAAGTTCTAATGTACCCGAGTCCTAGGCATTTACGAGACAGCACTGTTTCTGGAGCCAGAAGTGGGGACTTAGCACCTGGCAGGGGGGAATTAGGATTTATTTCTTAGCACCTGAGGTCAAAGTCTCTGGAGATGACTGTCTGAACTTGTTTCTGGCAAGAGTGTTGGGAAAAGGCATTCACTGGAATCTTCATTCTCTGAAGAGGCAACTGGGACTTTGTGCAACTGGGAGTGCAAAATTAAACTGCAGACCAGACTCCAAGCTCTCCAGATGCGATGGCCTTCCTACAGCTGACAGAGATGGCCACATTAAAATCATGGCAGCCAAGCAGCCATGGAGGAGTACATGGAGCACCCTTGATGTCGGTACCTCCATCGTAGAAAAACACTCCCATCTTTCATTTCAAACAGTATCGTGGCTCGGTGCCTGTGGCTCAACAGGCTAAGGTGCCAGCCACATACACCTGAGCTGGCGTGTTAGAATCCAGCCGGGGCCCGCCAAACAACAATGACAGCTGTAACCAAAAAATGGCCAGGCATTGTGATGGGCGCCTGTAGTCCCAGCTACTTGGGAGGTGGAGGCAAGAGACTCTCTTGAGCCCAGGAATAGGAAGGTTGCTGTGAGCTGTGATGCCACAGCACTCTATCCAGGGTGACAGCTTGAGGCTCTGTCTCAAAAAAAAAAAAGGCATCGTGCCAACAGGTACGAGACGTTTAGAGACCACATTCAACAAAACACCGAAGTTCTCAAGGACCATAAAATGCAGAAGTTCCCTAGCTAGATACAGCTATCTCCATAGATACCATTTTGCTGTCGTGATCAGCATCCAGCACCTGCCACTAAAAGCTCTGCCAAAAGCAAGGACTCTGTCTTGACGACTGTCTGGGAGTTCTTGTCCATGTTTCACTCCTTGGACTGGTTTGTTAACTCCTTTCCTATCCCCTTTTCTCTTGAAGTTAAATGTTACTTTGTGGAAAATTTAATCTATAACATACGTTGATTTAATCTAAAAAAAAAAACTCCTCCGTTTTGGAAAATTTTCATTTTAATTAATAAGACAACAACAAAAAGATGCCTTTCGAACATTAAGTGGTTTGATTCTATTAAACAGGAAAGTATGCCTTCTTCATTTACTGATTTCCTTTAAGTCTTCTGAACTACAAAAGTAACACATGTTCCTTATAATAATTCGTATAATACAGAATTATGAAAAGTAAAATTAATAAGCCTTTCCTTCCCTTTCTCCCAAATAATACATGGTTAATGGTTTTATGTTTATATACATATACGTATACACACACACACACACACACACACATATATGTATATATGTGGAAGTGTTACGGAAGTGTGTGTATATATATATACTTACGTAAACACATCTGAATATATGCAGTTAAAATATAATCAAATAATAAATATTATTCCACAAGTTGTTTTCCCTTTTAGTAGTATACTATATGCTATAAATGTCATATCTACTATTTCAACCAAAAAGGAAGATACTTCATTAACTTGCAAGGCAAACCTGCAATCTACGCCTCCAGGGGACCAGGCACTTGACATGGCAGGGTATTGCTCTGGCAGGTGTACTGTGAGAGACAAGACGTGACTGTGCTTCCCCTGATATAAACTGCTGTCTATTACATTCTATTTCATCATTAAAAAATTTATTTTAATTGTGATTAGAATATACATTTCTCTAAGAATTTTTATTTATACAATCTCTCAAAGTGGCTCATTTTGCTTTCGCAGATTTTGCCTATTCAATTAAACATTCACTTCCTAAATAGCACACTCATACCAAATTTTTTATCTCCAGTGCCTTGATGAGACCTGGCACACAGGGAGAGACCAAATACATTGAGTGCAGGGATACAACAGTAAAGAGAAAATTCTGTTGTTACAATACCTCAGCTATAGACAGAAGGCTTTATGTACTTCTTAGTGATGTTAATAACTTGCTAAACTAAAAAATACCCATCAAGAGTTATTTTGTTTACCAAGTAGCCATCTTCCTTTACAAAATAACCATGCAGACTGATTTTTTTTAAAGTACCTTGTTCTTTATAGAAAACATGACTTCAAGAAGGAGGGAGGGAAGAAGGAAGAAAATGAAAAAAGGTATAATTCAGCCAAGTTGCTTTATAATAACAGATTTTACTGCAACAACATCTGAGGCAGCATTCTTTAATAGCTAAATCATAAATTAAATCACCACTAACCTCTGATGTTGGCAAGATTTTCTAAAGCTGACACATACATTTTCAGATATAATTTGTATTTTTGCAACATTAGAGCTCTTGCCAAGAGTAGCCTTTAGAAATTAAGAGCAATTTCAAAAGAAAAGACTATCTTTGCCCTGACCAGAGGTAAGATGCTACATACTCACACAGCAGTGTTTCATCTGCTCCCACCACCCAGCCCTCCAGAGGACAGTAATACAGAAAGCTCAGCTCACTAGGACATAGCTGTGAAACTCTGAAGAATCTCTGAAAAGATACAGACAGCATTCAGTTTCCAAAACTGAAAAGAGCAGAGTTGGCTCTCTGAGACTGGGTCCACACTCCCATCACTTTCTCTCATTCTGCAGACTTGGAGCTGTCCAGAAAAGCCATTTACCTCTTAACACTCCATGGCTTTAACTATCCAGTGCTAATGAATTCCAGACATTATTTCCAGCCCTGTCTTATCCCCCAAACTCCAGGCTTGTACACAAATAACCTACAGCCTATTTAAATCTATACGAGGCTATATGTATTTAAAAGATAACTCCAATTTAGTATGACTAACAGGGATCTCATAAAATTTCACTCTGAACTTGCTCTCCTCTGCCACTGGTTTTCTCAGTAAACTTTATTCCACCTTCCACATAATTGCTTAAAAGCCCAAACCTTTATATGTCTAAACTAGCCACAAACTCCACTGGTTCTATTTCCAAAACAAATCTTCACTGCATCCTCAGCTATGTTACCACTGACCTTCCCCAAACCATCCTATCACTTATTTGGATTAAGCAATATCTTTGTAACTGGTCTATTTCTACTACTGCTGTCTATAATCAAGTCATGACACAGCAGCAAGGTGATCTTTTAAAATCATAAATCAGATCTCATCCTCCTCAAGAGGATGCCTCCTCAGCTTAGCACCCTATGCTAGGTGCACCTAGCATTTCAAAAGCTTACCACTGAACTTATTTCATTTTTTTTAATTAAATCATAGCTGTGTACATTCATGCAATCATGGGGTACAATGTGCTGGTTTTATATACAATTTGAAATTATTTTTTCTTAATTTTTTTTTTTTTTTTTGAGACAGAGCCTCAAGCTGTCACCCTGGATAGAGTGCTGTGGCATCACAACTCACAGCAACCTCCAGCTCTTGGGCTCAAGCGATTCTCTTGCCTCCGCCTCCCAAGTAGCTGCGACTGCAGGTGCCCGCCACAATGCCCAGCCATTTATTTTGGTTGCAGCCGTCATTGTTGTTTGGCGGGCCCGGGCTGGATTTGAACCCACCAGCTCAGGTGTACGTGGCTGGCGCCTTAGCCCGTTGAGCCACAGGTGCCGAGCCAAAATATTTTCATCAAACTGGTTAACATAGCCTTCACGGCATTTTCTTAATTATTGTGTTAAGACATTTATATTCTACACCTAGTAAATCACTGAACTTATTTTAAACTCCAATTCCCTTATCTTTGCATGAAAGACCTAATAAAACCTACTCCTAGCCCACTTGTCTGATTGATCTTGTACCTAGGCCAAAATCAGCTGCTCCCTAGGGTCACACAGGACCTCGGTGCACTGGCTGTGCCCTGCCTTAATGCTCTTACCCTAGACTTTGAATGTTGGGGTGGTTCTTACTATTTAGGTCTCAATTAAAAAAAAAAAAAAAAAAACAGTCAACCACAATACCTAGCAAAACAATATATCTATGTATTTACCCTTTGAGCCAGCAATCCACTGAAAGGAATCCATCTCAAAATAACATTGGCAGTAATGTGAAAGGAACAAAGAGATGGTATAAGCCTCCTGATGGAAGTATCTCTTCAATGAAGTATTCTTAAGATACAGACAAATACCACCACCAACGGCTTGGCACCTGTGGCTCAGCGGGCTAAGGCGCCAGCCACGTACACCTGAGCTGGCGGTTTCGAATCCAGCCCGGACCCACCAAACAACAATGACGGCTGCAACCAAAAAAATGGCTGGGCGCTGTGGCGGGCGCCTGTAGTCCCGGCTACTTGGGAGACGGAGGCAGGAAACTCGCTTGAGCCCAGGTGTTGGAGGTTGCTGTGAGCTGTGATGCCGCAGCACTCTATCCAGGGTGACAGCTTGAGGCTCTGTCTCAAAAAAAAAAAAAAAAAAAAATACCACCACCAACAACCATCTCTCTCTCTTTCTCTCTCTCTCTCTCGCACACACACACACACACACACACACACACACACACGCACACACGCACACACGCACAGTTCTGAATCTAATCAATCTTCTCTTGATATAACTACAGGCATCAATCCACAGGAAATATAGAGAGAAGAGGAACATGCAATCAATAAAATCTAAAGAAAAATATTAGATTTTCATATTTATATAAAATCAGACAGGACAAATGATTCATTTTCTATAACAAAATAAATTATAAGGGGGAAAACAGATGGAAGAAGAACCAGTAGATGGAAAGAAATTCAAGTGCAGAATACAAACGTCTTCATACAATAACTAAGAAAATGCCATGAAAGGTGTGTTAAACAGTTTGATGAAAACATTTCAGATTGTATATGAAACCAGCACATTGTACCCCTTGATTGCACTAATGTATGCAGCTATGATTTAATAAAAAAAGAGAAAGAAAGAAATTCAAGACAGAAATAATCTAATCACAATATATAGCCCTTACTTGGAAGCTGATTTTAAAATACTGTTTAAACGAAAAGAAAGAATCAGTAAAATGTGAGGCCTCTATGTTCTAATCAATCTTTTTTAGTTAAAATTTTCAGATGTGAGCTCAGTACTCTGAATAAAATTTTTTTTTTAAGTACTTATCCTTTAGAGATATATGCTGAAATGGTTATGGGTGAAAGATATAATTTAGAAGGTTTGCTTCAAAGTAATCTGGGTTAAAAGCAGAGAAAATGAGTAAGGGTGTAGTTGAAATGGACTGGTCACAAGTAGATAATTTTTGAAGGTGAGTGATAAGTGGATAGGGTTTTGTTAGACCAGTCTCTGTGCTTCTGTATATGTTTGAAATTTTCCATACTCACTACAATGCTATTTCATTTCTTAGCACATTAATGTCACTACGTAGTTTTTAATTACTCATTCTGTGTTGATTGTCCATCTTCCACTAAAATATTAGCTCTGTAAGAGCAAGAACTATTATTCCCCCATGACAGTGACAATGTCTTAAAAAACATGGCTAAATGAAAAATAAATAAAACTCTTGGAACCCCCTTTAGAATTTAAAAGGATTTTGACTATACCAGAGCCAGCAAAGTCAGCTGGGGATTACCTTCACTTCAATGAAGTCAGGATTCCCCAGGGCCACAAGCTGGGCATATGCCTGGAGTTCATCCACATTCCAAGCTTTCACCAGCGTCAGTCTGTACACTGTCCGTTGTTGCTAAAACAAAGGAAAAGCCACATTGTTAGCTTGGTGGAAAGCACATATTTACCTAGCAGTCTTATTAAAGGTTTTCATCCCATAGAGAACCCACGCGTGGAGGTACCCTGCATAAATTTTTACAAACTGAAAGTTATATTTGGGGGAAAGATGAAAAAAAAAAATAAAACCCAAACAATGTAATAAGATTCTCGTGTGCTTTACTGGAGGACACATGAGCTATTGACAGATTTCTTTTCTCTCCTTCACAGTATCTAAAGGTTTCTTGACACAGATACATCGGATTAGATTTAGTAAGGAATGGTAAATTGATCAAATCATTTAAAGCTATGAAAATTAATTCAAATAACCTTTAGGCTTTCAAGTAATAATCACTCAAATTTTTAATGGCAAGAATTATTAATTACCCTGTCCTCTTTCTAGCTTTCTCATTATTTCTTGGCATTTATTGTTGGCAGAAAAGGCACATGTATAGACTGCCAAGGTTGCTATTTGTTTACTATGTAACCAGAAAAAGTAAGGTAAGATATCATCAGAAATTTGCTTTTCTCAAAAGCAATTAAGCAATAAGTCATTAAAGCCTCTAAAAAGCTTATATGCTTTGACTTTGTAGTTTCCTTCTAGAATCCAGGAATTAAGTGATTAAAAATTGAAAGACATTAAAAAAAATCTCAGAACAACATTAGGTATCTTAAAATCTAAAGTAAAGCCTTCCTATTAAGTAGGGGCAAGACCTGTGACTTGCCTTTAGCCAACAGAATCTGGCGAAGGTGACGGGATGGGTATGGTTATGTACAGGTGATTACCTGCCTCTGCCTCTGCACCAAGTGCCCAGGTGATGATTCCTATGCTTCTAACCTCAAGACAGGCTTTAAGTAGCAAGGATCAAAATACTTGAGAGAAAAATAAAGTGAGAGATGGAGAAAACGACAGCAATCTGGGCGGCACCCATACCTCAGGGGGTAGGGCGCTGTCCACATACACCGAGGCTAAGGGGTTTGAACCAGGTCTGGGTCTGCTAAACAATAATGACAACTGCAACAAAAAAATAGCTGGGCACTGTGGTGGGCGCCTGTAGTCCCAGCTACTTGGGAGGTGGAGGCAAGAGAATCACTTAAGCCCAAGAGTTTGAGGTTGCTGTGAGCTGCACTCTACTGAGGGCGACAACTTGAGACTCTGTCTCAAAAAAAAATGATAGCAGTCTCTTTTGTCTATGTGTGAAAATTTCCATCATTAATAAAAAAGAAGAAATGCGGCTCAGCGCCTGTGGCTCAACGGGCTAAGGCGCCAGTCACGTACACCTGAGCTGGTGGGTTCGAATCCAGCCCAAGCCCACCAAAGAACAACGACGACTGCAACCAAAAAATGGCCAGGCATTGTGGCGGGTGCCTGTAGTCCCAGCTACTTGGGAGGCGGAGGCAGGAGACTCGCTTGAGCCCAGGAATTGGAGGTTGCAGTGAGCTGTAAAGCCACAGCACTCTATCCAGGGTGACAGCTTGAGGCTCTGTCTCAAAAAAAAAAAAAAAAGAAATGCTTGACAATATTAATGAAGAAAAGGAAACTAAGAGATCTTTAATGAAGAGTATTAGGCAGCCATGCCAGTAACTGGAATTTTCCAAGCATGTTTACTCATTTATTCTCAAAAGTACCTTTTAAAATGCAGTATAAAATGCAAGACAGAAATTTTCCAGATGGTCTTGACCTAACTAGAATTCTTTCAACGCCAAATCCTCACAAAAATAGTAGAAAACTGCAGATCAATCTCACTGGTACATATATATGCAAAAATCTTAAAGAAATTTTAGCAAATAAAATTCAGCACTATGCTAAACATTTTTTTTAGCAAAGATGATTCAATATTAGACTATACAGTAATAGAATTCATCATACTAAGAGTTTAACACAGGAAAATCATACAATCATATTCATACATACCCAAAGGCATTTGACATAGTTTAAAAGTCATTGTTGATTTTAAAACAAAACAAAATAAACAAATCAAAAACCATTTGGTAAATTCAAAAATTAAAAAATGCATCCTTAAAAGCAAAACAAAACACCACTATCCAATAAAGAGTAAAAAAAAAAAAAAAATGCTGTTCTTTGTTAAAAAAAAAAATAGAGGCTGGCTGGACTTGGTGGCTTATGCTTATAATTCTAGCAATCTGGGAGGCCACGGCAGGAGGATTGTTTGAGCTCAGGAAGTCAAGATCAGCCTGAGCAAGAACAAGACCCATCTCTACTGAAAATAGAAAAATTAGCCAGATGTTGTGGTGGGCACTTGCATTCCCAGCTACTTGGGAGGCTGAGGCAGGAGTACAGCTTAAACCCAGGAGTTTGAGAGTTTGAGGTTGCTGTGAGTTAGGATGACACCATGGCACTTTAGGCTGGGCAACAGACTGAGACTCTGTCTTAAAAAAAAAAAAAAAAAAATAGAGACCTTCCCATTTACTCACATCTAGAGAAGTACACCTGTTCTTCTTTCGTAATTTTTTTTTTTTAAGACAGAGGCTCAGTCTGTCACCCTCGGTAGAGTGCTGTAGCATCATAGCTCACAGCAACCTCCAGCTGTTGGGCTTAGGCCTACATTCTCTTGCTTCAGCTTCCTGAGTAGCTCTTCTTTTGTAATTTATAATCAAAGTAATAAGTCCAGGATAAGAATTAGAGGAGAACATACAAAAAAATAATTAATTGTAAAGAACGTAATTGGCTTCTTGGAAACCTAAGAGAATTGACTGAAAATTAGATTAGGGAAAAGTGGCCAGTTACCAAATAAAAATGTCAAAATCAATGGTTTTCCTAGCATAGAGTCGTGAGTTAAATGTGGCCTCTGGAGCTGGACTGAATCCCAGATCACATAGTAATAATCTTTACCTTTCTGTCTTCAGTTCCCACCTGTGTAAAATGGAGGTTTTCCATAAGATTAGTGCATGTAGCACATGAAACTAAACCTGGCATAGAATATCGTACCATGTATTAGCTATTAGATGCCAGCAATGACCGATTACAAAATTCAAGGCAAAGACTATTCTACTTACAACAATAAAATAAAACTATAAAATACCTAATATGTAGTTTATCAAATAACATGCAGGACAGGGAATAAAAGAAACTTTTATAAGAGACCTAAATAAAAACTCATTTCCATAGAGAGCCATGATGGGTTTATACATGTGATTCCAAAGGGAGTTTACAATTCCTCTGAACAAGTAAGTTGGCAATGACAGCAATAATAAAAATGATAGTCAGCATTTACTATGTGCCAGCTGTTGTTACAAAGTACTTTGTATCTTAGCAAAAATTCTAATATTACTCTAATCTCCACACCAGATCTTACAAAATAGACTGGATTATTATCTTCACTTTACAGACAGGGAGTTGAGGCCCACACCTGTTAAGTAAATTGGCCAAAGTTACAGAGCTAGAAAGCCACAAAGCTGGGACATGAACTTGAGCAGCAGGAATCCAGAGCAGGCTCCCTATCACTTCGCTAAGGCTTTTAAAACTGTTAGATAAAACACACAAAGAAATGTACACAGAACTTAAATGTATAGCTTAAGGGCTCATCATAGAAATGCACGGCCCAGATGCCCTCCATTTCCCCCAGTCACTATCCACTCTCTTCACCCAAAGGGTATCTAATTCCCTGGCTTTAATACTATAATTATGTTTTGCTGTGTTGAAATTTATGTAAGTGACATCATATATTCTCTTTTTCTGGAAGATAGAGTCACGCTCTGACATCCAAGCTCAAGTGTAGTGGAGTCATCGTAGCTCACTGCAACCTCTAACTCCTGGGCTCAAGAGATCCTCCTGCCCTTCAAATAGTTGGAACTACAGGTGTGGACCACTGTACTCAGCTAATTTTTCTCTTTTTGAGAGATGGGGTCTTGCTCTTGCTCAAGCTGGTCTCACACTCCTGAGCTCAAACAATTCTCCTGCCTCAGCCTCCCAGAGTGCGGGATTATAGGCATTAGCCACCATGCCTGGCTGGAATCATAAACTCTTTTGCCTGGTTTCTATCACTTAACACTGTGTTTATAATTTTCATCCATGTTGCTGCATGTTGGGGTTTGTTCATTTTCTTTGCTATCTAATAATCCATTACATAAATATTCAACTAATTATTCAACCACTCCCTGTTGGCAGACATTTAGATATTTCCAGATTTTAGCTATCACAAAACAATGCTGTTATCACTTATAAAACCAGAGTTTGGTTTTGTCTGTTTAAGGAAATCATGTAAAATGCTATTGTGACATACAGTCTTTTGTGTCTGGCTTCTTTCACTGAATTTGATGTTTGAGATTCATGCATGTTATTCTATGTAGTTTGTAAGTACTCCAGTGGAGCAACTGGTGAGTACTTCCCTCCCTGTAGCTGTAGTTACAGTTTTATGGACACTTAGTATTTTATCGTATAAATATATTGCTAGTTGGGGGATGTATGCCCACCCCCACTTCCACCCCTATGCCATTTGTGGTCTCTTAAAAAATAACACTGCTGGTTGGGCGCAGTGCCTAAGACCTGTAATATAAATACTTTTGGAGGCCAAGGCAGGAGGATCACTTGAGGCCAGAAGTTCAAAACCAGCCTAGAAAACATAGTGCAACCCCCATCTCTACAAAAAGAAGAAAATTAGCCAGTTGTGATTGTGAGTGCCTGTAGAAGGATGAGGTGGGAGGATCACTTGAACCCAGGAATTCTGGGTTGCAGTGAGCTGTAATAGTGTTCTACACTCCAGCCTGGTCAACAAAGCAAGACACACATAAAAAAACCCATTGCTCTGAGTGCTACTGTACTTGTCTCTTGATGCATAAGTGCATGCATTTTCTAGGCTCTACCTAAATATAGGAATGTTTCTTCATGGGATCTGTTTACTCTTGACTTTATCAGAGATTATCAACCTGATTCCCAAAAGCTTTTTACCACCCTGCCACTTACATTGCAGCGTGGCTGTTTCTCATCTTCAACAGCACATGGTATTGCTAGTCTTATATTTTCTGGATAGAAGAGCTCTGCTATAAATGTATTAGAAACATTTATACCCACTTCATGGCTTTCTTTTTCACAATGTCTTCTGGTCAATCCAAATTCCTAATTTTAGTATATTCCATTTTATCATTCTTTTGTTTCCTTTTTTTTTTTTTTACTGTTAGTTGCATTTATTTTACGTTGCATCTATTCCCATGCCAAAAGTTTTGTTTCTTCAGTTTCTTCTGGGCTAACTTTTTCTTCTAGTTTGGGAACAATCTGTTCCTTTTCAGTAAGGATTATCTCAATGTGGCAGGGGGAGCTCATGTATGGGTTAATGCAACCGTGAGCTCTGTAAGTTTGGTGATTCAACTTGGGTACTTTCTTCACTTGGATATGATCAATGACCAGAGAATCTACATCTAAACCCTTAAGTTCAGCAGTACTCTCTGCATTTTTAAGCATATGCAGCAAAAATTCAGCACTCTTTTTAGGGCACCGACCCTGTGTCCAGCCCCACTGTTTGGCCTGGGCACACCTACCAACTCCACCATTGTAACATGGGAATGGTACACATTGTTTCTTTAAGGTGACATCCTTCAGATACTTGGTTGCTTTTCATATATGCATATCCTTGATGGCCTGGGCAGTTTCACGTGTGTTCTTAAAGTGAACACAAAGATTTGAGCCTCTTGACTTGCATGACTTTGTGGGGTTTTCGAGGTCAAATGAATAGTCAACCATTTTCACAGAACACCACAGGCCGCTCAGGGGAAGAGCCATTCTTTTGTTTCTTTATCAGTGTTTCTTGTGTCTTTTAAAAGAATCTTTCCATATATGAAAAATATAAACTCTTATATGCTATTCTAGAAGGTTTATCATTTTGTCATTCACCTTTGTGACTAAAATCCATCAAGGGTGGTTTGTGTGTATGGAGTTAAGAGGTTAAATTTATTTTCAGAATGGTAATTTCTTTATCCATTACAATAAATATGATAAAATAAGTGTCTATGCATATGAGATGGCCTACTTCTGCTTTTTTTTTTTTTTCTATTCTATTCCACTGATCAAACTGCATACCTTTACTCCAGTACCACACTCTTTAAACTACTGTTGCTTTATAATAAGAACTGATAGGTAGTAGAGATGGTGGTTCCCAACCAGGGGCAATTTTGCACCACAGCCATGGACATTTGGCAACATCTTGAAAATACTTTTTGGTTTTCACAAATGGGCCAGGTGCTACTGACACCTAGTGGGTAGAAGCCAGGGCTGCTGCTGAATATTGCATAATACATAAGGCAGTCTCCTTCACCCTTCCCCTACAAAGAATTATTCCGTTTAAAACACCAATGATGCTGATGTCAAAAAACCTCAGAGCAGTCTGGGTGCCCGCAGACCAGTGGTTAGAGTGCCAGCCCTGTGTACCCGGGGCGGCGGGCTCAAATCTGGCCTGGTCCTGCTTAACAACAACAACAAAAAAACCCTAGGGCAGAGCAAGTCCTCCCATCTTGTCCTTCTGTAAGAGTGTCTTGGCTATTTTAGCCTCGTGCATGTCTAGATACATTTTAGAATCTTCTTAACAACTTCTACAAACATACAATCCTTTGTGATTTTTACTGCTGTGACACTGCATCTATGATCCGGTGTTGTCAAATAAGAATATAATGTGTGCAAGCCACACGTGAAATATTAAATTTTCTAACAGTCACATAGAAAAAGTAAAAAGATAACAACTGAAACTGATTTTTAAAATCTATTTTAATTATATATATATATATCCAAACTATTACCATCTAAACAAGTAATCAATATTCTAAAATTACTGGGACATTCTTTTTCTCATACTAAATCTTTGAATTCCAATGTCCATTTCCTATACTTATAATATGGCTTAATTGAGAGTAGGCACATTTCAAGTGCTCAATAGCTCCATGTAGCCAGTGGCCACCATAATTGAATATCATCAATTGAAATGATACTTTTACAATCCCAAATCTGCCAAAATAATTCCCTTTACAAAGGTTTTTAAAAATTTCTCTCAATAATGTTCTATAGTTTTCTGCATACAGAACTCAAACTTTTTTTCATAGATTTATTCCTAGACAATAATTTTTGATGATTTGTTATGGTGATATTTTTTATATTTCTCATCTTTTAACTGTTTTAATATCAGTAATACTTACTGATATTTTAATTGTTGAAGTACAAAAAGATAACCGATTTTTGTAAACTAACCATGTATCCAATGGCCTTGTAAAATTTTCTTGTTAATTGTAATAATTTAATTACAGATTTGGAGGGGAATTTTCTATATACATATGTACTCTGACCAAACATAACATCTTTCTTTCCAGTCTTAACTTTTCCCCCCTTTTAGTACTAGCTAGGACTTCTGACTCCATTTTAAATAGAAGTAGTGATACAGCTATTGGGTATCCTTGTCTTATTCTAGACGCTAAAGTTTTAAACATTTATTCACAAAGTATTATGGTACTAGATAGGAATTATTAGGAATTAGGTAGGAATATAATACCTAATATTCTGTATCAGATTAAGAAATGTCCTTCTGGGCGGCTCCTGTGGCTCAGCGAGTAGGGCGCCGGCCCCATATCCCAAAGGTGGCAGGTTCAAGCCCGGCCTCGGCTGAACTGCAAAACAAAAAAATAGCCGGGTGCTGTGGTGGGCGCCTGTAGTCCCAGCTACTCGGGAGGCTGAGGCAAGAGAATCGCTTGAGCCCAAGAGCTGGAGGTTGCTGTGAGCAGTGTGACGC
>CAUYON010077244.1:0-17773 GCA_963573935.1 Arctocebus calabarensis
GACATTTGGAATTGAATAGAAAACCAGGAAACGAAACTAACATCTTACAACCACCTAATCTTCCATAAACCAAACAAGAACATACCTTGGGGGAAAGACTCCCTATTCAATAAATGGTGCTGGGAGAACTGGATATCCACACGTAAAAGACTGAAACTGGACCTACACCTTTCTCCACTCATAAAAATTGATTCAAGATAGATAAAGGACTTAAATTTAAGACATGAAATGATAAAAATCCTCAAAGAAAGCATAGGAAAAACACTGGAAGATATTAGGCTGAAGAAAGACTTCATAAAGAAGACTACTGTGGCAATTGCAACAACGACAAAAATAAACAAATGGGGCTTAATTAAACTCAAAAGCTTCTGTACAGCTAAGGAGACAACAACCAAAGCAAATCGACAACCTACACAATGGGAAAGGATATTTACATATTTTGAATCAGACAAAAGCTTGATAACTAGGATCTATAGAGAACTCAAATTAATCCACATGAAAAAAGCCAACAATCTCGTATATCAATGGGCAAGGGACATGAATAGAACCTTCTCTAAAGAAGACAGACGAATGGATAACAAACATATGAAAAAATGCTCATCATCCCTAATTATTAGAGAAATGCAAATCAAAACGACCCTGAGATACCATCTAACCCCAGCAAGAATGGCCCACATCACAAAATCTCAAAACTGCAGATGCTGGCGTGGGTGTGGAGAGAACAGAACACTTTTACACTGCTGGTAGGACTACAAACTAACTCAACCTTTTGGAAGGAAGTATGGAAAACCCGCAAAGGGTAGACCTCCCATTTGATCCTGCAATCCTATCACTGGTCATCTACCCAGAAGGAAAAAAAATCCTTTTATCATAAGGAAACTTGCACTAAACTGTTTACTGCAGCTCAGCTCAATTTGCAATCATCAAAATGTGGAAACAGCCTAAATGCCCACCAACCCAGGAATGGATTAAGCTGTGGTATATGTACACTATAGAATACTATTCAGCCATTAAAAAAGATGGAGACTTTAAAGCCTTTGTATTAACCTGGATGGAAGTGGAATACATTATTCTTAGTAAAGCATCACTAGAATGGAGAAGTATGAATCCTATGTACTCAATTTTGACATGAGGACAATTAATGACACAGTGTGGGTGGGGGAAGCGGAGAGCAGAGAGAGAAAGAAGGAGGGAGGGGTGGAGAAAGGAAAAGCAGAGAGAGAGAAGGAGCAAGGGGTGGGGTCTTGATGTGTGCCACACCTTTTGGGGGCAAGACACGATTGTAAGAGGGTCTTTACCTAACAAATGCAATCAGTGAGGGTGTCTTGTACCCTCAATGAATCCCCAGCAATAAATATTTTTTAAAAAGCTCGAATAGCCAAAAACTGCAGCAACCTCAGAAACATAGAAGAGAAAAAAAAAGAATAAAAAAGTAAAAAGAAGAAACAAAAAAAAAGATTACATGTTAAAGCAGTTTGTAATTATTGAAATTAATGTTATTTTAATCCAAAATTTGCAAATATTCATAACATACAAATATTTATATGTGTACATCCACTCTCTTTAACTTGACAATTTCACAATGGCACATACCATTCTGTGGGGAACAGGAAGTAAACACCTGAACACTGAAGCTGAAGCTGATCATTTGCACGTTTCTTATATAATCCATGGTTTGTTTTTTTTTTTCCTTATCCAGAAAATGCAATGCCTGGACACATTGGAATCACAGCTCATGAGCAGAAAGGGGCTAATAGATGGGAAAAATCCAGCAGCTATCACAGCAATGTTTACCAAGATCAAGCTGGGGTAATTGGTGGGACCCACACAAACTTGAAAGATGCAAGAAAGGGTGTAAAAACAGACAAAGCTGCTCACCAAGAGAAGGATAGTTTTAGTAGCTGTAGATTCTGGAGATGATCTGGAGGAGACATTGGTCCTATGAATGTGTCTCATTTTCTCCTTGTGCCTATACAGGACAGAAACCATGAAGCTGCTGGCCCAGAGCATGAGGCACATAAAGACAACATCAGGCAATGACAGCAGTGCTACATTCAGTATCTTGGTGGTTTTGTCATTATGAACTACAGAACAGTAACCATAATCTTTGTGGCTTGTGAAGTTTATGTTACTCAATTTTCCAGTCAGGAACATGGGAACAATGCTATTTACAAGCATGCACAGGATCCAGTTCAGGCATATGGAGGGGCCAGCATACTTGGGAGCTTTTGCTTTAAGCTCTGCCAATCTGGAATTCCTGGGGCTGATCATGATGGCCTGGAAGACACTCAATAGGCTGGTGCTGCCAATGGACACTCCTCTGCCCACTCTGTGAAGATAGAAAAGAAGTTTGCATCCAAAGTCACTGAGGAAATCCTTCAAAGCCCAAGCTGCCATTGTCTGGGGCACTCCTTTACAGAGGAGGACGCAGAGGTTGGCTACAGTCAAGTGCTTAATGAACGTGTCTGTGAACCGCATCCTGTATCCAGAGAAGCCGAGGGGTAGATACTGGTAAAGTAGAGAGACATTCCCTAGAATTCCCACCACAGTCTGTGATAAGAAGACAACTCCTATTGCCACATCACTGGCAGCCATCCTGTCATTGGAACCTTCTGAGCTGGAGGACCCTGCAGTGAAGATGAGGCAGGGGCCACGTGGATGATGCCAACTCACATCAGTACTCTCCATTGACCATTCCTTTTCCTGAGAATAAGGTGTCTATGTTTATTTTTTACTGAGATGTTTCAAATATTTGAATGTAAAACATAAAGAGCACTAATAATGTTTCAATCCCTGCTGTGAGGGCAGTAAAAAGGGAAACTCTTCATTCCTCACAATATGGAAGCAGCCAGGGCTGTCACTTTAGTTGTAAAGATGGGGAGAACTTAGCCACAGACAGGTTAACTATTTCCCTACATTCACGTGCTGATTAGGGATAGAGTGGGTTCTTTCACTGGCTGGATATCTCAAAACACAAAAGTGTGGGAAGACAGAGGGTTGGGTATGCTCCCACTAAATTGGCACAATGTTAGGGCAGAACACAATTATAAACAGGATGCTACATAGCAAATGCAAATATTGTAACAGATTTCTTTGTAATTTGTACTCTCAAATTAACCTAAAATAATACAAAAAGGAAAAAATCCACACAATACTTTAAAAATAAAATATTTCCTAATATTACATATATTAAGTTCATAATTCTTACTAATAAGTTTATAATGATAATAATTAATCATAAATTTGCTATTTAAGAATTTCTCAAAAAAATGTGGTATCTTAAGTGTCATTTGAGAGGACAGTTGAATTAAATAGAAGTCAGAAAAGCATTAAGTGGGGAAAAGACTCCCTGTTTAACAAATGGTGCTGGGAGAACTGGATAAACCCATGTAAAAGACTAAAACTCACCCCCCACCTTTCACCCCTTACAAAAGTAGATTCAAAATGGATAAAAAACTTAAATCTAAGACATGAAATGATAAAAAAAAATCTTAGGAGAAAGTATGGGAAAAACTCTTGAGGATGTTGGGACTGGGAAAAGATTTTGTGACAGACTTCAGTGGCCTTCACAACAACAAAAATAATAAACAAATGAGACTTAATGAAGCTAAAAAGCTTCTGCACAGAGAAGGACACAAGTAAAGCAAAAATACAACTTTCAGAATGGGAAAGATATTTTCAAGGTATGAATCTGATAGATTGGTAACTAGAATCGATGGAGAACTCAAGTTAATAAAAAAATGAGCAAACAATCCCATCTACCGCTGGGCAAGAGATATGAACTCTTCATCCTTCTCGGATGAAGACAGACAAATGAATGGCTTACAAACATTTGAAAAAATGCTCATTATCCCTCATGGTCAGAGAAATGCAAATCAAAACCACCATGAGATATCACCTCACCCCAGTGAGAATAGCACCTATCACAAAGTCTCAAAGTTGCAGATGCTGACAGCATGGATGTGAAGGGAAGGGAACACTTTTACACAGTTGCAGGGAATGCAAACTAATACAATCTTTTTGGAAGGAAGTATGGAGAACCCTCAAAGAACTCAAGTTAGACCTCCCATTTCTTCCTGCAATCCCATTACTAGGCATCTACCCAGAATAAAAGAATTCATTTTATCATAAGGAATTTGCACTAAACTGTTTACCATAGCTCAATTTACAATCATCTAAATGTGGAAACAACCTAAATTCCCACCAACCCAGCCATGGATTACCAAGCTGTGGTCCACGTACACCATGGAAAACTACTCAACCATTAAAAAAGATGGAGACTTTGAATCTTTTGTATGAACGTGGATAATGTTGGAACACATTCCTCTTAGTAAAGTATCACAAGAATGGAAAAGCAAGAATCCCGTGCATTCAATTCGAATATGAAGCCTGTAGATGATCTAATACATATCCACATAAGAGAAATACTCAAATGAATTTAAGGTGAACAGCAGGGGAACGAGGGAGCAGGGATAGGGCAGAGGGGATAGTCTGGGGGTGCTCACACTTAATAGACACAAAGTTTCAGTGTATGGCACACCTATTGGGGTGGGACACAGCTATAAGAATGACATTATCTAACAATAACAACCGGTGGAACCTAACTCTTTGTACCCTCAATTAACCTGAAACAATAAAAAAAGAAGTCAATAAACAATCTGGTACAGATATCTTTGTTGTAATGTGATTTTTGGTCATCTGGGTATATACCAAGTAAAGGAATTATAGGGTCAAATGGCAAGTCTATTGCAGCCCAATTCATAATTGCTAAGTCATGGAAGAAGCCCAAGAGCCCATCGATCCACGAATGGATTAATAAACTGTGGTACATGTATACCATGGAATATTATGCAGCCTTAAAGAAAAATGGTGACTTTTCCTCTTTCATTTTTACATGGATGGAGCTGGAACATGTTCTCCTTAGCAAAGTATCTATAGAATGGAAGAAAAAGTATCCAATGTATATACCCCTAATATGAGACAAATTCTTTATCATTCAAGTGAAGGCTACAACCCATTTATTGCACAGGAAGACGGGGAAAGGGGAGAGGGAGGGAAGGGAAGGATTTGGGACAAAGGGTGAGATCACATTAAATCCACAAGTACTAAGAAAAGATGGTTAGCAAAACAAAAGAGAAAATAAGGTGTGTGCATACACACATACTTTTCATGATATCTGACACCACAGACAAGCAAAAAAAGGCCTCACAAAATCATCATGCAGCCTCAGAGGCTGCATGTTGGACAACCCAAAATCCAATGCAAGTGAAAGAAGATTGCTGACTTCAGTTGTTAATGCTTAATTATGCATTTCATTAGGTAAAGTTTTTACTTTAAAAGGTTCATTAGAGGCTCGGCGCCTGTGGCTCAACGGGCTAAGGCACCAGCCATGTACACCTGAGCTGGCGGGTTCGAATCCAGCCCCCAGGCCCGCCAAACAACAATGATGGCTGCAACCAAAAAATGGCCAGGCGTTGTGGCGGGCACCTGTAGTCCCAGCTACTTGGGAGGCGGAGGCATGAGACTCACTCGAGCCCAGGAATTGGAGGTTGCTGTGAGCTGCGATGCCTACAGCACTCTACCCAGGGCGACAGCTTGAGGCTGTGTCTCAAAAAAAAAAGGTTCATTAGTAACAACTAGTCTTCTCTCTGTTCTAATTGATATGCACCTGTTTCTAATTACAGTGGCACTATGTCAGCCTTAGAAAATGCATCTTAAACTCTTTAAAAGAACTTGGATATTTCTGCCTACCCAAAGATATTTGTCTACCCGTTTCAGAGACAACTCTACTATTCTATTTCAAATGCATTTCCTGTACTTTCCTAAAGTACAAATTTTTGTACTCCTCCAATAATGAAAAGGCAAATGAAAGCATTTCTATCTCATTCTTGTTCTGATGGCTTACCTCTCACTGAAGGGGTAACCATGTCTCAATAAAAAGGAGACAGGAAACATTGACAACTAATTTATAATTATTAGCTTTTTATTCTAATTCCCTTTCACTCCGAGGTTAAATCAAAGCCACATTACCGAAAATTGAGAAGTCTTTTCAGAACATATGAGTACTTCTTCAGCAGAAAAATGGCTATGTACAAATTCTCTACTTTAAAAAGCATCTTACACAGCTGAAAGCAATGAATTCTTAATTATGTACCAGGGCAAGTAGATGAAAAGGTTTACTTATAAGAATCTATTTGTATAATATTAACAAAGAATTTTAAATGTGTTATAAATTATTTGCTACTTTGGAAACTTTCAGACTTTGAACAGAAATCAATCTTAAGAATAAGGGAAAAAAAGGATGTGTAAACATGATATTTGATTGTTTTTAGGTTATGACTACATAATATGAAGCATTATAAATTGTGGACCTGAGTGCTACCTTTGAAAAATAATTAAAAGTAATTCTCTATGAGCAAAGAAACTTCACTTACCAGGGTAAGTTTTGGGGAAAGTCTGTCTTTAACATTCTCACTCTTCTGCTAAGCATCTTCTTTCTCTTCACAGCATCCTTCTTAATTCCTACCAGATCAACTCTCAAATTTCACAGCCTCTTTATGTGACTTTTTACCCAAGTCTAAGCACTCCTGGACCTCCTCTGACATAAAAATTTAGCTGTCCTTTTTTTCAACCTCCTTTGATCTCAATTCTCTGATGAAGACTTGACAAGCAAATTCATACACATACATTCATGGCTAATAGTTGCATTCCAAGTATGGTTATGAATTTTCATGATTGTCATCTACAGCTTTCTATTTTAAAACAAGTAAGTTATTCTAATGCTGAGAATTAAAGTGATCTTCTTGGGGGGAGTACTAAACAAGGTACTTAAAGACATATTTTCACAACTCTGGGTAACTCCCTTAACCTTCTTGATCCTCAATTTTAGCAATTATAAAATTTATATAATACCCATCCCTTTTCTTGTGAACATTAGGTGAAGGAGAGATAAGTAAAAGTACTTTGAAGCTTTTAATGTTCATAAGTATATATCAAGTGTATGTACAGATGTGTATACATGCACACATGTATATGTAGAAGATAATATTATGTACTTAATATGGTGGCGGACGTAGACCTTTCAGCCCTGCATTCTAAATTGTCAAACAAATGAAGGATCAGTTAGGATTTTAGATAAAGACGGAAGAGAAATGACCTTTCAACAGAAAAGGATTGCTATGTACCTTGGAGACTACTGCTGAGATGCCCAGAGAAATAGCTTTTAGAAAAATGGTCACCATTTCATACCGTTAGCCTTCCACGTCCAATATAGCTGAGTTTGACACAGTGGGAGAATACGGGATAAAAATGGCCCTGCAGGTAATTTCATCCTATTATGTTTATATGAAAGGAAGACTGTGAACTCTGTGCGTTTTGTTTTTTTTTTTCAGTTTTCTTTCTTAGAGTTTTAGTGCGCTGATCAGAACCAATCTAAAGCTATATGCTGAGGGCTATAATTTCATAGGAAGAACTGCAGTAAAATGTGATGGATGTGTATCCATGAGCAGATAACCTCAGGAAGGCATCAGAAATGAAATAAGATTGTCTTAAGTAAATCCATTTAGGACTAACCTATCATATAGACTTCAACACTATAAAATTATGGATTGATCAAGAGTAGTTGAAAAGCTTGTAAAATATGCTGAGGAAATAGGCCATAATCTTAAAGCTGCTGATGCAGGAAAATCATTAATTGCATTTTCTGAGTGACATTTTTGATCATCCTACCTTCTCATAAAAGAGGATTTTCTAGAAATTGAAAGGATGTTCAGATGTCAAGAAATCAGCCAAGTGAAGGTATATTTGCCCAGAATATAATTTTCTGGCTTGTGGGGATTAGCAAGAAGAGGGGTTGTGGTCGTTGTTTTCCCCAGAAATCATGCTGTTTCTGAGCAATTATTTCGGATAACCCTCACACAGTAATTCCTGACACGACTCCCGAAGTGGACAAACATTCATGCTGACAGGACACAAATGTCATCAGCTCCCATTCCTTGTAATTTTTCAGAAGAATCTTATATAAACGAACCCATAGGAACAACCAGAAATGGGATTCCTCGGTGAGAAAAAGAAAAAGCAATCGCATGAATGGTGGGTTTCAGGGCAAGAACCACATCAGGGAACGACAACAAAGAGAAGTTGGCCAGCGCTTAAGGCTGAAAAATTATTAGAGAACCAACAGACTATCCTCTGCTAATATGTTTCTGGCTGTATCAACACGGCAGCTTTAGCACTCGTGTTGTCATAACTACCCTTTTCTGTAGGAAGAAAGCCTCTCGATGCTCAGGTTCTGATGCTGCTGAAAATATGATATTGCTGCACTTTAATAGACTCATTTAAGGGAAGCCATTGGCCTTTTGGACAAAGTGCTGCCTCTCATATCCAAAAATCCACGAGATCACCTGGAAAAGCTGATGTGCGAACTAACTATCCAATCACCAGGAAGAACAAGGGAGGACACTAAACGGCACCACTCACCTACTTAGGAAAGAAAAACTTATCTCCTTCTCATTCCCTCACGGTCGTCTTTCCTGTCCTCTGTCCCAGAAGTGCTTGACTGAGCTGTTTAAAAATCTCTATCACAGGTTTTAAAAGAAGATTTAAAGTTAGTTAATACACACTTTCATGAACTAAAATAAAATCTTAAGTCTCCCCTGACCCAGCCACTGACTCCTCATACCCTTGGCCAAGAGGCTCTGTAAAACTGAGTTGGCAGCCCTGAGTGAGATCAGACAGGCTTCATCACGACCCCTCCCTTCTTAGAGAGGTCTTTTGTGACTCACTAACAGGCCTAAAGCTATGTAAGACCTACCCAAAGGCCCTCAATATACATAACAAACCACCTGAGTCTGTCGTACTTTATCTCTAATTAACAGACCCTTTGTCTTAAACATCCTTTTCACTGACTCCTGGTCTTTTAGACAAAGCCAAATTCTTTCAACTAATAGGCAGCTAAAGAATCTTTAAACCCACATATAACCTGTAAGCTCCTGCTTCCAGATGTCCGGCCTTTTGGGGCCAAACCAATGTAAGTTTTCCACGTGTGGATTTATGACCTCACCTGTAATCCCTGTCTCCCTAAAATGTAGAAAACCAAACGAGTCCACTTGCCCAAGGCTTCTTGGATGTGGCTTCAAGTCATGGTCCTCAAATTTGACTCAGAATAAACTTCCTGAAATTATTTTACAGAGTATAGCTTCTTTTCCAGCAACACCTCAATAGCCCAATACTGCTTAAAATAAGATAAATCCTGGATTCGTTTTATACATTTATTTGATTCGGCATTGAATTTTATTTCTGTATGCTCAGTCTTCGTAATTTATTGATCGCATGACAAGTTCTCAACACACAACTTTTAAACATAAAAAAGAACTTTGCCACCTATTTAAAATTTCTACATCACACTAATCGCTATAAACTGAAGATTTCACACTTTTCCCCATATCCACATTCCTTACCAGCTAGTCAATCTGGATAAGATAAACAATGTTCAGAGGATTCAGTGTTGGAGGAAAAAAAAAAGATGTAGAATATTTTCTCACAATATAGATCATTCCAAAAAGGATCTATTGACACCTACTGCATGCCTATACTCAAAACTGTGGGAGATATAAGAAAGAATAACAGCAGACTCTTTAGCCTTATTTGGCTAAAGAAGAAACTTATAACTATATATATATATTTGTAGGAGGGAGGGATTATATCATAAAAGTTGTGTTAAAAAATATAAATTAAAAAACTTTCCAAAAATGACAATTAAACAGATACAAAATGAGTATTTTATATGTACCATGCACTCGAATGAAAAGCAATTTGAAATTTTTCCAAGAATTATTTATATTATTCAAGTTGTTTTCCTCTTTGCATGATTACAGTTTGAGAGAGTAAATGTGAAAGACATTCTGGTCTTACTTTATGATTAAACAATAAATCCTAAAAGAATGACCATGCACAAAAAGGCTGTGCTTCATTGGGACGTGTTTCATTGTCACATTCTCAGACTTCTGATGGCTGTCAAGTGTCTGTATATTTAGGACTCAGTTCATGTGAGTTCAGCATCAGGAAGCCTACAGGCAAAGTAAGAAGTCATTGGAGCACATCTAGGAAAGGAGGTTTTATTCCCTCTTGGCCTACTAACAAGATGAACCCCTGGCCTGAGAGCACCCTGCAAGTAACATGGAACTAACGTGGGAAAACTGAGAATCTAGGTCAGGACAAGCCTGTGAATGGTGAAACAAAGCAATAGGGGGATTGAATAGAGCAGGAGGTCTAGGAGATTTTCTTTGAGTCTCTCCTTCATTGAAGAGCTGCAGCCAAAAATCTCTCATGGTTTCATCCATGAGAGACAGCAGGAAATAATCTGTTTTTTCTAAATTGCTTCCTCCTTTGTTCGTACTAATGGTTCCTGAGTCTTCACTTTTTATATTACTATTTCTCCTCTTGGAATATTTTCGTAACTATTCTATAAAAGTCTCTTTGAATCTTACAGAACCTAGTGTATAATTGTTGTATAACTGGGACACTGTATCTTTAAAGAAATTAGCATGCTATTTTGTCCCAAAAGTTGCCCCTAAAGTCACCGTACATAGGGAATACAGGAAATTGTAGCTAAATATATCTTTATTCACAAAATATTCACTACAAAACTTTACAAAAAATTTTACAAAATAGTCTGCACGTGTTGGCCCTGTATTTTGCTGACTTTATTCTATGTGACCTTTCTCTCTTTTAATCCATTGTCCAAAAGAAATTTAAGTTTTTTGGGTTTTGTTTTTGCAGTTTTTGGCCGGGGCTGGGTTTGAACCCTGACATATGGGGCCAGGGCCCTACTCCTTTGAGCCACAGGTGCCACCCAGAAAATTAAGATTTTTATAGCATAAATACAGAATCAATATATTTTGCTTTTGACTCCAAAAGTGAAAAACTGAAGTCCAGTTTTCTCTTAGCCTAACTTTGATAAGAAAGAAAGGAGTTTTATATACTTCTCACACTAGTCCTTTACATATTAAGTCCCAAGCTATAAAATAATGGAAAACATAATGATAATAAGAAAGATTCAGAAAGAATAAAATAAAATGAGAGTTTTCTAGTCCTAGTGTTGCAGAAAGATGAGGCCTAATGGAGAGAAAGAGCACCCAGACACTGTATTTAAGAGGAAAAAGGCTTTATTTCAGACAGCAGCAAAGCTTACATCATACAAGAATTCAAAATGGCCACGCTCCCCAATTGACTTGGTCTTTTCCTTTTTATCTTCAGCCAAAAAGTTCTAACCCACAGGTACCTTTCTCATTCATCAATTTGAATTAAGTGGGAGGTGCTATTCCAGCACCCACAGAACTACAGGATTTCACAGAAGTGGAAATTTCCATGTCCCACAAAATTAAGTCTACAGATTCCTAAGAGCTGAGTCACCATGGTAAAGGACTTTGCAGGTGTATTCTTGGGGTCTCCTTGAGAAGACCTCTGTTCTCCTAGACCTCACCCTTCCCGGGTATCCTCTCTCACTAGAGAAAGAATCTATTACATATTTTCTCTAATTCCCAGAATCTCAACCAACAGGAACAAGTATACAAGACTATAAAAATTTGAATGTAGGCTGCAGAGACGATATGACAGTCTCCAACTCGTATACTCATCCACCTTGTCTAGCACACCAAGGCAGCAGTAGGGCAGCGAAGTCTGCTGGAAGTAGTTATTCTAAACACATATGATTGTTATCAATGTACATATAATGTGTCAACTTGGCTAAACTGTGGTCCAAACCATAGTTATCTGGTCAAAACCTAGATATTGCCATGAAGGTGTTTTTCTGACATAATTAACATTTAAATCAGCAGAACTCTAGTAAAGAAGATTACCTTCCACAAATATAGGTGGGCCTCATCCAATTAGGAAAAGGGCTTAGGAGAAAAGACTGACAAGGAAGGAATTCTACTTCTAGCCTACCTTCAGACTCGTACCTACAAAATCAACTATTCCCTGAGCTTCCACCCTGCCTTATAGATTTCAGACTTGGAAATCCCTATATCACTTGAGCCAATCCCTTAAAAATAAATCTTTCTTTCTTTATATAATTCTGTTTTTCTGAAGAAACCCTGACTAACACAATGTATAAGCCTAAGATGTCCCCCTGAGCCCACATTGCATGGGTGGAGGACCAGGAAATTCAAACCAAACAGTGGACCATTTGAGTCTAGAAGTTAGGAGTGAACGGCTTCAGAATACAAAAGTGTTATGACCAAAGTAAACAACAGTCATCATGGATTTCAGCAGCATCCACCCAAGTAACTCCAAAGGGTTACTACAAGGTAGTGACTACATCACCTAAGACGATGCCCATTCACAGCACTCAAGGGCTAGGACAGACTGACTGTCCCACAGAGATTAGGGAGGATGTGTGAGGTAGGAACAATGCAGAAGCCGGTTCACACTCCCAGCTCTCCACAGTAAGGTCACATCAGTTTCTTACTGAACAACGTTCATGGGAAGAAACATCTGGAGAGACTAATATACTAGCCCAAACACAAAATGTATGCTTCAAATTGACTATTACATAAAATACACAGGGATAATCCTAAATAGACCATATTAAGCCCTAACTTAACTTAATTTGTCAAAATTAAGTTCATTCCTCTCATCATCAAAGTTTGGGTTCTCTAGAAAATAATTATAACTTTCATTGACCATATACTATGGTATGTAAATTTCAACTCCACACAAAAAGTTGCTTCTTATAGAATAACATTTTACTTGTTTTTAACATCATATTTCTGTGAGAAATAGAAATATGGTGAGAGCTTCAATTTCTATAAATTGATACTCTTTGCCTCTGTGATAGGGTCATCAGAATATAGCATGTATACACAAACACATGGCGCTCTGTTATCTCAAGGTAACTTACTGACCTGCCATTAGCAGCATGTCAAGGACCTTTCTTTTTCTAACAATAAAGTCAATTAAATAATATCCTTTAACTCACCCTTACCACTGATTTTTGGCTTGTTACCTGTATCTGTTTTTCTTATTTTTAAGGATCTGTAGAAAATACTGCATTCATGCAAACTGTATTTCTAAGAATCCCACTGGTGATAGAAACAGCCAAAGCTCGTCAGGGCAACCCAGGGAAGTCATCCCATATAGAATCACCATTTCACATGGGCCCTGAGCCCTGGAAGCTCCTTGAAAAATTTGTCTGATTCCCTTTAGAGCCTGGGACCAACTACATATGTATGTATTAAATAAATGAGGAGTTGGCTGCTCCTGGAATAGGTGTAAGGTAATCTTTCTTGATGAGTAAAAGTCTATCAGATTATGATCAAGCTGTCTCAAGATAAGAACAAACTTCGCTAGTCTATAAACAAACCAGTGGAGGCCTCTGTGAATATTATAAATGAGGGGCAGTCAGATGGAGACAGCAGTCTCATAGTTCCAAATATGAGATATTTGAATAAAATCCATTCCCAGAAATTCGGTCAAACAACTCAACACAATTCTATGTTATAATAGTTACAAGACTATGTACCTCCATGCCACTGGTTGGTATCACCCAAAATCCCTTCAACATGCAAAGATGGAAGACTATTCAGTAGTGTTCCAAACCTCAAGACTTCCCAGCCAGTCCAGCATTCAATACAGATCTTCAAATAACTTTTTTTAATTGCTTAAATAATTCCATGTAGTTCCTTTGTGTTTTTTTAATAGACTTTATTCTTAAAGCACTTTTAAGTTCACAGCAAAATAAATGAGAATATACGGAGTTTTCCCATATATCCCCTGCCCCTACACATACATAGCCTCCCCTACTGTGTCAGCTCATTATGTGCTGCTATAAAAAAATACTTAGCTGGGTGTTTTGGCAGGCACCTGTCATCCCAGAAAGTTAGGAAGCTGAGGCAAGAGGATTGCTGCAGCCCACAAGTTTGAGGGTGCTGTGAGCTATGACACCACAGCATTCTACCCAGATGACAGAGTGAGACTCTGTCCAAAAGAAAGAAAGAAAAAACAAAGGAAGGAAGGAAGACTTAACACTAGGTAATTTATGAAAAAAAGATATTTCTTTGGCTCTCCATTCTGCAGAGTGTATAAGAAGCATGGACCCACATCTGCTTCGGATGAGAGCTTCAAGGAGGGAGCTTCCATTCAAAGCAGAAGGGGAAGGGGGAGAGAAAGAGATAGAGAGGTGGGGATGCCCATGCTCTTTAAAATAACCAGCTTTTGTATGGATGAATAGAGTGAGAACTGAGGGCAGTTTAAGGGAGAGCACAAAGCCGTTCATGAGGGATCCAACCCATGATCTAAATTCCTCCCACTTGACCTGGCCTCCAGCATTGGAGATCAAATTTGGACATGAGATTTGGAGGGGCCAAACATTCAAAACGTAATACCCACTATCAACATCCCATACCAGAGTGGTACATTTATCATAATCAATAAACTTATACTGACATATCATAATCATGCAAAGACAGTAGTTTACATTTACTCACTCTTATTCTTGTACATTCTGTGAGTTTTGACAAATGTATAATGACATGTATCCACCAGTATAGTATCATATAGAATAGATTCACTGTCCTAAAAATACTCTGTGCTCTGTCTGTTCACCCCTCCCTCTCCACTAACTGCCAGCAACCTCTCATCTTTTTATTATCTCTACAGTTTTGCCTTTTCCAGAAAGTCATATACTAGGAATCAAACAGTATGTAGCCTTCTGAGATTGTCTTGTTTCACTTAGCAACATGCAATTAAAGTTCTTCCATATCTTTTATGGTTCAATAGCTCATTGTTTTAATCACTCAGTAGTATTTTATTATTTGGATGTGCCACAATTTATTTACCCGTTTACCAACTAACTGACATCTTGGTTGCTTCCAAGTTTTAGCAATTATGAATTAATGCTGAAATTAACATCCATGTGCAGGTTGTTTTGTGGACTTTAATTTCAACTCATTTGAGTAAAAGCCAACAAGAGCAATTACTGTATTGTATGTTAAGAATAAGTTTAGATTAGCACAAAACTGCCAAATTGTGTTCAAAAGTTGCTGTACCATTTTGCATTTGAATGGAAGTTCAGCAATGAATGAAAATTCCTCCTAATCTACATTCTCGAGAGCATTTGTTCCTGTCCACTGTTTGGATTTTGATCATTCTAAGAGGTATGTAGTAGTATCTCATTTTAATATGCAATTCCTCAATGATATTTGATGCTAAGCATCTTTTCATATGCATATTTGTCTCACATTTATCTTCTTTGGCAAAGTGTCTTTTCAGCCTTTATGTTTAGAAAGAGACTTTCTACTCACTTTTTTATTTAATATTTAGAGGGACAAATTCACTTACCTTTATCATAGCTTTGAAATAGAATTTTTTCCAAAATTCTTTTTTTTTTCAAGATTCTGATTATTTCCTCATCATGAAATGAAACTGAAGAGTCAGGGTTATTTACTTAAGAAAAAAAATCAAGTCACTTATTCATAATCTTTTCTTTAAAAATGAAGAAAAAATAAAGCTAATATTCTTCTCAGAAAGGAACCGGAGTGATAACGTACCTGAACATAAGAATGCATGTTGTTCAGCTGTCATTGAACATTTGCCACCTGACTTTCATTGTCTCAGTTTCACCTCTAAAACATTCATGGGACACATGATTATGACCATCTCACTCTGGATGATTAATGTAAAGGTCTATGCTATTCTCTGCATTGTCATTTTAGTTTTATGAGAGGAACCCTCACTTGTTTTGAATGCCCTTGTATTCAATCCTCATCAATTTTATGGCCAAGTAAAATAAGGTTCAAATTTACTACACATTCTCTGATTCATGAAATTATTTCAACAACTATTAGCATTGGACCAAAAATGCTATTACTTTCTAATAATCAATTCATGCAAAAATACGTACCAAGTCAAGGATATTTTCTTTCTGAAAATTTCTTATGTCAGAGGATAATAATATACCATGGGAAAGTGTCATAAATTGATTATTAAAAATGTTTTGGCAGAAGGATAGTTTAGAATATGAAATTGGTTGTTAATGGTTCTCAGGCAGTTTATAACAGATTTGTAGGCAAGGCTATTGAGGGCATTAAAAGTATCATAACATTTAAAAAAGAAAGAAAGAATGCAAAGAGACACAAATGGAAGACATGATTAAACATCAGTAACTGAGAGAAAACTTAGACTTGACCTTCTAATGAATTTTTTATTTTTTATTTATTTATTTATTTTTTTTTTTTTGAGACAGAGCCTCAAGCTGTCACCCTGGATAGAGTGCTGTGGCATCACAGCTCACCGCAACCTCCAATACCTGGGTTCAAGTGAGTCTCTTGCCTCCGCCTCCCAAGTAGCTGGGATTACAGGCATCCAGCCACAACGTCCGGCCATTTTTTGGTTGCAGTCATCATTGTTTGGCGGGCCCGGGCTGGATTCGAACCCATCAGCTCCAGTGTACGTGGCTGGCACCTTAGCCCGCTGAGCCACAGGCGCTGAGCTGAATTTTTTATTTATTAAACAAAATATTATATGTAATCATTCAGATAAAAATCTTGTATTATTTTAACCTTTTAATTTTAATATCAGTGACCAGTATATATGTACATTGTGCTTTAACAGAATCTCTAAATGTGTTTTAAAACCTTCTTTAAAGGAGAATATTTACATGATAGTTTCATAAATTATATCATCAAAGATAAAGTGAATAAATTTGAGGGCAGATAAGATCCTGACAGGACAAAATGAACTATCAATGCAATCACTAGGAAATAATTAAAAAGCAAAATAATCTATTTATCATGAATTATTAAGTAAATGGAAGTTTTAGAATATTTTGGAACTCCATGCAACTCAAAATTTCAAGTGGTTGGTTCATCTATCATTTTGAGTAAGTCTATTAAAAGTTATCCTAGAAAAATAGTTGTTAATCATTCTTCGGAAGATCTTGGACTATTCCATTTGTCAGTTCTAGGCTCCAACATTTATTAATTACCTTCTAGAATGTCTTCCTTCTCTTTGCCTAAATTCTCTCCTGCTGCTATTTTCTCTGGTTCAGCTTCTGAAGAAATTAAGAATCATCTTTCACAAATAGACTAGGGTTAATCAAACTTCAGTCCAATCAGAATTTTTACATAAATGAAATGGAAACTATCAAAGTGCTTTGCACAAAGAGAAAAGTTGATACTTGAAATGAGTTTCAGTTATGCATATGTGTGTGTAAACTAAATATTTATTTATATATAAGTATATGTGTATTAGGATAAAATATATTTTTTACTAAGTATAATGGTTAAAAATCTTTGAAAACCATACATGTCTGTTAAGACATCAAAGATTTTTCTTCAGTCACTTAATCCTTTGAGTGTTGAAAAATATTTTCTGGCCACATCTTTTTCCTTTGGGAGACTAACAAATTATTGCTGTCCACACAATTATAGTCCTTGTTGGTTCTCCAATTTTGCTTTAAAAAAATTCTTAAATTCTGGGGGAGGAGTCAAGATGGCGAACTTTAGCCAGCTTTCCGCAGAGGTTCCCGTCCAGAAGGAGAGTTGAAGAACAGAAACTCAGCAAGAAAGCCAACAGTTTGGATCTGAGCCAAAAGGAAAGGTCGAAAAGCATACATCACCCTGCTGGGGCCACCTGAGACCCGGAAGACACAAAAAGGTACAGAGCACATCACCAAGCAGACGGGAGTCCCCTCCCCCATGAGAAAGGTTCGCAGTATACTCCATACCTCCATACAAACAAGCGAGCAGAGTTCGGATGTCCTCCCACTCTACCC
>CAUYON010077253.1:0-20798 GCA_963573935.1 Arctocebus calabarensis
AAAAAAAAAAAACTGAGATTCTGAGGTAGATTTTGCATGAATCAACTGAACCCCAGAGATAGAAGGATTGCACGGGGTAACAGACAGTTCTTCCCCAATTCAGTCTCCAGTTGGCAAACTTGAGGCAGGAGTGGGGAACTACGGCCCCAGGATGTGCCGCCAGGTTGTTTTATTGTTCATTTGTTTTTTGGAGTTGGGGAGAGACACCCTGCCTGTCTTCCACACCTTTTTTGCCACCTCTTCTCTTTCTCTTACTCCTTTCTCTTTCTTTCTTTCAGCTGGTTTGTCAGCAAGGTTTCTAAATTTTCTCTAGACACCTCTGTATGTTTCTTTGTAAAACCTTGTGATAAATTTCTGTTATTTTATGTTACTTTGACATCCATTTTTAATCCTCCTCTAACACACCAAAACTCCTTCTTGAAAAAGCTTAAATTCCCTCCACTTGAAATGTAAATCTGCTTCCGTGTTTTTTTCTAAACTTCAGTAAGAATTTGACCACGTGAGACAGATTAATTTTAGCCTGTTCCATTTACAGAGACGTAGGTTGACTCTAACTGACCTTTTAATGTATTTTTACCTGACTAGTGGCTAAAGTTTAAAATTAAAGCTATGAGATTTTTATTTGTGTCTGTGCTTTTATGCATACATGTGTATACTTGTCTGGCTGTATACTGCCTTCAGGGCAATAGATTGGCTTATAAATATATGAGTACTCATAAATAAGACCAGATGTCTTTCAAGTTCATATGGCTTAAAAATCTTTTGGTGGATGGGGCCAAGCTAATATTGTTGGTTCGATGGGAATAACTGTGTCTTCTGAGTTAAGAGCAAAATATACATTTACTTTTATTTAACTTTAGAGTTCTTGCTTTTATGCTGCTTGCCTGGCATACGGTAATCTAACATTGGTTGACAGAAAGTTTAACTTAGCTTGTAGCTAGTTTTGTCTAGTGTCTCATAAAGTTTTCCAAATATAATTCCTAAGAGTGATGAATTGAGTGGATATGAAGGGGATAAAAGTTTGCAAATGAATCTTTAATAATGGTGACGTTCTAGAGATCTCTACCTGGGGGGAGAGTTCTCAAATCTTTTTGGTAACCATACCCTTTGGGATTTGCTAAACTAGATTAAGTGATCGATGTTCATTGAATGTCCAGACTATTTCCAGATAGAATGTAACTGGTTGCTTATTTTTATAAATAAAATTCTAGTGGAATTCAGCCAGCTCATTCATCTAAGTACTGTCTACGACTGCTTCAGTGCTATAGCAGCAGAGTTGAATAGTCAAGGCAGAGACCATGTGACCACAAACCCTGAAATATTTACCAACTGGCCTTTTGCAGAAAAATGCTGTTGACCCTGGCTTCAGAGGACGCTTTTCTGGCCCTCAATCAGCCTGCCCTTTCTCAAAGAAAGGATTCCAGGGACCTGTGGGGTATGCCTGCCCAAACCTGTGTGCCTGCTTCTAAACACCTGAATTCCCTGGTCAATGCCTCCAAGCTCCTCCAGGGCTGCATGAGCTTCTTGCTAAATCTGCCCAACCCAGAGACCATGCTCACACCTAGGCCTGAGGGGTAGCCAAGGGACATCTGTGTGTGGGTTATAGAGGTTTATCCTTGGCTGTCCACTGCCTTTGAGATACAGGATGGAATCTGAGACAAGAAGCAACAGAATATATTTTCTTTAGCCATTTATAAGCTTGATTGAAAGCATTTAAATCTTAAAACCTATGATGTGTGGGTCTCCATGTGTATCTTTGCTGGGGCCTCCCCAGTGTCAGGGAGAGATAGCTTTTTGAGGGCTAGTCAGGGCTTTCTGATAAACAGCCCACTGGCACTCCCCAGGGGGAAATGGGGATATTCCCAAAACAAAAGAAATGCAAAACATAGACTCCTCTGAAGAACTGCAGAAAGGTAAAGCCCCCACTAGAAAAGGAGAAAAAGAAACAAAAAAAAGGAGAAATGGGCATGTGAGCTTATTTGATTTATTAGAATTTGATTATTAATCAAATGTAGTAATGTAAATTTTCTGAAGTCTTATGTGGAAATGTGCTTGTTTGTTTGATAATAAAAGCCTTCCCTTCAGGTCACCTTGCTTTTCACTCTTTAAAGGGAACAGAAATCACCTGAGAATGTGATGAATCTGTGACAGAATCTGACACAGGCCTGGGAGGGTCCAAAGCCCACCTGTCCATCAAGTTTGGAATGCTGCTGGTCAGTGAAGGGCACTGGAGTATCTTGAGTATCGAGGCTTTGGGGAATTAAAGATGGAGAAGTGGATTCTCGTAATTCTAGGCCCCTCTTCTAGCTCTAACCCAAATAGTCAGGAGTCCTCAAGTCGTGGCAAGGTTTGGGGTACAAAGTACAAACTTCTACATGCCCAAAGTTCCAAAGGCCATTTTTAATGGGGGGACAGGTAGGTGCACACGTGTTCACATACAAAGGTGCCTACATGCCACCCTGCCTCATCTTTTCCTCCCCTTACCAAGGGCAATACACACCTCTAACTGGAGCCCGCACTTTGCTCAGAGACCCTCATTAGAATCCAAGTTGGCAGAGGAAGGATCCTACCTCAAAGATATTGAAGGCATTCAGAGTCCGGCAGGTGTCAGTGATCTTGTACCATTTCTTTTTCCTGCATAAAAATCCCATATTTCCCTGAGTGTCTGGAGGGCAAGGTTGAGTGCAGTGAGAATTGTCCTCGCAGACACCGTTGCACACACCTGGGAAAATAAGAGCCATCAGTGTCGGGTAGGAAGGTCTGAGCTGTGGGCTGCACTGAGCCAACCACCAAGCTGTCATTGCAGTGCAGGCCCATAACTCCCGCAGACTTTAGAGATCTTTTCTTTGTAAAGTAGAGGAAAATTGAAAAGGATTCATGCTCGAATATATGTTAGCAACCAAATCCTATCGTTTCCAACAAAAGCTTATCCTGAACGCCAATGTATAAAATAGATAAAAGGGGAACCGCCCCAGTGGAAGTAAGAAGAGCCCACAGGTCAGTCCACCGGTCACTCTCAGAACCCACAGGGACCCCCGAGGACTTCCTGACGCCCCTGGAACCGCCCAGCTCAGCCCTAGTTTGGAATGCACTGCCTCTGATCTTCTTCAAGAAGCCCCCCAACCCTGGAAATCTATAAGGAGTCACATCATTAACGAGTTCTTCTGGGTTAGCCACTGCCCCAGTTTCAGTTGTCTCAATACAGGATCTATGGCAAAGAAGTCTCAGACTACGATGGAACAGCAGGTGGGGGGAAGAGAGAACAGGCTGGGGTCAGAGGTGCAATCTAGTACGAGGGGAAAAAAAACAGATTGTAAACACAAGCCGTCTAGAGGTTCCATCTGCCGTGCCATTAGACAGAGGGCTGAGAGTGGCCTTCTGTTATAACAGATAAGCAGGAAAACTTCCATGGGATTTGGAATGCTGCCAACATACCATGCGGCCTGGCAGATACCTTCTCCTTGCTTTTGCTGGCAGCCTAGAAAGGGAAAACCAAAACTCATGTCAGAATCAATTGTCAGCACGCCAGCCCGAAAGTTGACTTTCATCTCAGATGAACCATATCTGAATCAGCTGTGAGCCCAGCATGGCCACCCAAAGCCAAGTCCATGGAGTTCGGCCATGGTGCCATTCTCCTGTCAGCCCTGACAGCTTTCCCTCCACTGCTCTTCAGGCAGGGTTCTCCTTTCTGTCCAGTAAGGATGACCAGGAAATAGTGTCCAGGAAATACACTATGAGCACAGGGGAATTCACCAGGAGGTTACGGAAGGTTAGTTCTTCAGAGCCCCTTGTTTGTATGGGCCTCTTCAAAGTCCTGGCAGAGGGTCTGGGAATGGGTTCACATGGTCAGATGTTTTATTAAATTTACAAAACTGAAATCTTTTAAGCATCTGCCATCTGGTAATACTATCACGTTTTTGCCATTCCAAATCTGCCTCCTTCACACTCTCCCTCGTTTTGGGTATCACCAGAGAGGCTACTTATTTTTGGAATCTGGACAAGGAAAAGTTGAATTGAGGATACATTTTCTTTTTGACTTAATAGGATATATTTATGTCCAGTATATCAATGAGAATATCAACATATAGGTGGCATTACTTCTAAGAATATTTACAATTAATCACAGAACAAGAAAAGTCTAAGTGCCCCCGTACCTTGCAGCTCACATTAAAAATAAATCTGATAGGGGCGCCTCCTGTGGCTCAGTGAGTAGGGCGCCAACTCCATACGACGGTGGCGGGTTCAAACCCAGCCCCAGCCAAACTGCAACAAAAAAATAGCTGGACATTGTGGCAGGTGCCTGTAGTCCCAACTACTCGGGAGGCTGAGGCAGGAGAATCGCCTAAGCCCAAGAGCTGGAGGTTGCTATGATCTGTGATGACACAGCACTCTACCAAGGGTGACAAAGTGAGACTCTGTCTCTAAAAAAATAAACAAATAAAATAAATAAATAAACCGGATAGAAGTTTTCCCAAATTTGACAGCAGTCCTACATATTTACATGATGCTATGAATAAAGAATTGAGAAACTCAAAGATAATTTTCTAAACTAGCAATAGTAAGAAACAAAGTCAATCAGCAGAGTTGGAGTAAAGACTGAATAATCTTTATAGTCTATGAAAAAAAATTACAAAGTCGCTGGCATATAAGTATGCAAAGTTGTAGAAATAATAAAAATATTATAATTTACTGAACTTATTTCTGAGTAATGTTGCATAATTACTAAATGTAATACTCGTGATTATCTCTAAATTTGAAATTGGCTGTGATTTCTTTTCTCATTCTAAGAAAATATTCACTTTGCCCTTAATTTTGTATTTGTTATCATCTATTTCTTTTTCTCTAAAAGGCCTTCCCCTGTCATGAACATTCCCACATCCCCAGTTAGAATCCCAGCCACCCAGACCATACCTGACTCTTCCCTGAGAAAATGTCACTATGTGGTCAAGGGATGTACCCTGGGAACTGACACCCTGGGTTCAAATCTCTACACCATCAACTGAGACCTTGGAAAGTTCATCTCACCGACCCTCAGTGTTCTCATCCATAAAGTAGGTAGGAACTACAGCACTATAACCGTGGTATACTTATCCTAGAACATTTTTATGGGGACTAAAGGAGCTATCTATGAAAACATTTACAATAGGTCCTGACATAGTGTAAGACAGTGGTTCTCAACCTTCCTAATGCTACGGCCCTTTAATATAATTCCTGTGGGTCCTGACCCACAGGTTGAGAACCCCTGGTGTAAGGGCTATTTAAGATTTAGCTACTGTTTTTATTCTGAACACAGATTTACTGAGTATTGATTATATACAAAGTTCAAGTTTTCCTCTTCCAAGAAGTCTTTCCTGACCCAGTTGTATAAATGATTCATCTTTTCCTCAGGCTCCTGTAGGATTTACTATCCATCCAACTATACTGCATATTCAGTGCTTGGCATGGACCCAGCTGATCTGCTAATTTGTATCATATACTTTTTTATATAAGCATATTATCTTCTCATTAAATCCTAAGTTCCTTAAGAATTTGGGGTATGTATTGGGCTTTTTTAATATCCCTCTAAGTAGCTATTTCAGTGTCTTGCACATACATGTGTCTGTATATATGCCTGTCAGTATGTATGTGCACCCTGACACATATGTGCCTGTGTATACGTGTGTATGAGAGAAAGACTCAGTTTTCCTGGCCCGCTATCAGCTGGGAAGAGTGTTGGTCCAATAACTCCAATTTGGGTTCCAAGAGCTAAGCCAGTGGGGAAGAAACTGGCAATTCAGTGACCCAGCTGTGTTACTAAATCTTGGACTTTATGTCAACTCACAGGATTCTTCTTCTATACATTGTTTCTCTCTATGCTGTCAAGAAACAAGGCTGAATATTCCCTCTGGTCTTTACCAAATAAGAACTTACAGAGAATCTGAATTGATAATTTGGGGTCTCTCCAAAGTCAAGAAGGCATTAGTGAGGATTCACGCAACCCAATATTCTTGGGCTCACAGGTGTAAGATGACTTCTTACCTTACAGTCAAGAGAAGTAAGCTTTTTATTATATAAGTGAAAGAATTAAAATTTTTCCAGTAAATAAGAACACTAAAATAATACTTTTAGAGTTTTAAAAAATGTATGGATCATCTGATCCAACCTCCTTATTTTACAGGAAACTGAGGCTTTGATAGTGAGAGGACTTGCACAAGGCCAGGCAGGGACTTCCTCTTACAGATGGAGCTAGAACTTAGCTCTCTAACTCCTACAATATTGGTCTTTCTGAAAAGCCAGACTGTGTCCAAGTGCAATAAGCAGAAGGAAAGTGTGGAATGCTATGCAGGCATCTTAAGACTTTCAGAACCCATCCCGATGGGACCTTGGTCTTCAATCCACGTGATAAATACAGTTAGAAGTCAACAACTCTGGGTGATTCTTGGCCTATTAAACAAACTCCAGTGAAGCCACATTTTATCAATCAGGCACGTGGGTAGAAAGCCATGATACGCTGTTTTGTTGAGAGCTGCTCTGGAGACTGCCTTCTTAAGTGAAGGATCTGATTCATTTCTGTCCAGTTAATTTGCCAAAGCACGTCACATATAATTCTTCTGTTCACTTAATTGCTAGGGTGACATTCAATATGGACCACCTTGGCCTCAGATACCAACAATTCCCAAATGAATACTGTGGAAAAAAAAAAAAAAGATACTTGCAAGCTGGCAACTTGCTGAACTTGCTGAGCTGCCCAGGCGTGTGGGCAGTTCACGGGGGCAGAATCCAGCAACTGAGCACTGGGCAACTTGTACAGTGAGAAGAAAAGAAGAAAATGTTCCCGGTGAGGTGACTCCTAATAATCAAGTAAAACAGAGCCAACCCCCCATGCTCTACCTACTTTCCACATTCTTTCTATCTTGTAGAAAATGTCAACGAGGGACAGGAGAGGGGGAGGAAAGGCCTTTGCAAAGGAGTCAGAAGCCAGGGACCTGTGTAGTGCTGGGGGTGGAGTACAGAGAAGGTTTCCATCCAAGGGCAAACTAGACAATAAATTTCATTGAAAAACTCCTGGAAAGAACTTCCCAAGACATTTTTCCCTAAGGAGGGTCTTGTTAGGAAAGCACACATTAGAATGGAAAGGACCGGAAGCTGAGAGTCTGAAAACAGAGGCTCTGGCTTGGCCCTGTAGAGAGCAATTTTGCCCTTCAAGTGAGTGAGTCACATTCCAGAGCACGAGTTCAGCCTCACCATTTATGAAATAAGGGAATGAAACTTCACCAATGGGTCTCAAAACTCCCTTCCAGACCTTGCAGCAAAATAATAATTCGCTCTTTCAAAGATGTTCAAAATATTTTTATATTGTTTCTCAAAACTTCTCCACACCTTATTTTAAAGTAGCTAACTGAGAGGAAAATTAAAATGACTTACAGTATGAAGACAAATATTCCAGAAACAGCCATAGGGCTCTCTGTCCCACAAAATTTAGAGGAACATATTGCGGAAACTGCACCCCACTTAGACGGTGCCAGGCCATTGACTACCTGAGCTGTTCCCGCTGCTCCAGCCCCGGTGTCCCGCTGGGTTTCTAAAGGAGATGTTCCTGCCACTCGGGTGGGACAATGCTTCATTGTGCCAGGCCATTCCTCCGTCTTGCCTCCAGATGCCATTAATACCTCCTGGTCAGCGTGTCAACCCTCCCCACCCCCACATTTTCAAGTGCCCCTCAGGAAATGGTACCGCCGGTTATGAGCAGCCGAATGGCTTCGCTACCGCAGGATAAGGAAAGAAGCGTTTATTACCCTTCAATCTTTCGAGCCTCACCGCATGAGAGATTATTTTTGCTCCAACCGTTTTTCATGAAAAAAGTTGAAACAAAAAATAATTTGTCAGCTATTGGCTAAAACGGTGTTTGGTCGGCTGTGGCCGCAATGACTTCGGGCTGGCCAGTGGCTCTGTCACCGTCCTCTCCTCCACTGCGGTTCTCAGGTTACTGCACGCCGCTGCCTCCCTGATGGATTTTCTGATCCATCTGCTCTCCCCTCCAGTTTTCTCTCTTTCCCCTTTTCTTACCTGGCATAAAGTCTTACAGGACTCTGTGGGCAACAGAAACACCAAGCAGTACAGCAGCAGTATATGAGTCATCGTCTTCTGTTCGGGGGATGGTCTCGCTTCTATGAAGATAAATAGAAAGGCCACATGTCTCCACTCAAAGCTTACACTAGTCAGCCTGCAAGCCCCGGCTCTGACCCAGGGCTGTCCACTCACACCGCTGCTCCAGAGGGGGGTCCCTGTGGTCTCCCACTGACTCCCTCCACCCAGAGGCGCCCCTGCGCTGGGAGGCACGCACAGCTGCTGGCCCGCACACCACCTCTAACATGGGAATCCCTCCAAAGGAAGCTGCGACTAGCTGGATTTCTTTTTTTTTTTTTTTTTCTAATTCTTTTCATTAAGTCATAAGTGTGTACATTGAGACATTTATGGGGTTCAGTGCACTGATTTGATATACAAGGTGAAATACTTACATTGAACTGATTAACACATCCATCACCTCGCTAACTTATTTGTTGTGGTGAGACTATTATGTTCTTTTCTTAGTAGTTTTGAAATGTACCATTGCATTATGCACATTAGGGAAGGTGCTTGCCTGCCAGGGTGTAATAAATAACAGCCTGTGTTCATGGCATTGGAATGATGGTTCAATCATGGGTTAGGCAAGGCTGAGACATGTGTGGGTGGCTACAGTAGAAGACGAGCTGGGGTTCCTATGGGCAAGTTCAGCCTGGAAATATCTTTTGAAGGGGAGTCAGCACCAGGCTTGGCCTATTAGCTCTCACTTCCACCTAAATATGCAGCTATGGGCAGGTAGAAATTTCCTCAAAATTGATCTTAGGTACCATCTGTTATTGTTATTTCTACACTACTAAACTCAAACTAAATTGATTTTTTGACACTTAAAGCAGTACTTAGATTATGGTGGGTACACTATATACTCAGTAAAGGGAGAGACAGGGAGGAGGATAAAAAGGAGGAAGGAGAGAAAGAAGGAAGGAAGGAAAGGAGATGGAAAGAACTGACAATTTACATCAGGATCTGTGCTTTATAGAGGACTTACCTCAGTTAGGAATTCCAATATTAAACATTAATATTTTTTTTGTTTGAGACAGAGTCTCACTATGTCACCCTCTATAGAGTGCTGTGGTGTCACAGCTCACAGCAACCCCCAACTCCTGGGCTTAAGCAAGTCTCTTGCCTCAGCCTCCCAAGTAGCTGGGACTACAGGTGCCCGCCACAATGCCCGGCTATTTTTTGGTCGTAGTTGTCATTGTTGTTCGACTGGCACCCTAGCTGCTGAGCTACAGGCACAGAGCCATAAACATTAATAATTTTAATATTTTTCATCCTGGGTAGATAGTCTCTGAAAGATATTTGATGGCTTTTTACTTTCAGATGAAAGGATTCATAAGACTTGCATGTCCATCAACAACAGGGACTATCACAATGATTGATATTTGCTATTTGATCATTTTTATCAAGAAGAAATTTTTAGCCCAATCACATAAAATTCTATATCAATGTCATTATTTTAAAGACTATGCAAAATTGGTTTTTCAATTAAGTTTCCCAGCATTGAAATATTTGCCTCGCTGATATTCCACTGAAAATCAATGATTACTTAAAATGTTTTGTATTGTTGGCCAGGTGGCTCACGCCTGTAATCCTAGCACTCTGGGACGCTGAGGCACATTGCTTGAGCTCACAAGTTCAAGACCACCCTGAGAAAGAGGGAGACCTGTCACTACTAAAAATAGAAAAACTAGCTGGGCATAGTGGTGGTGCACCAGCACTATTACTAGTTTAGTAATCCCAGCTACTTGGAGATCTGAGGCAAGAGGGTCTCTTTAGCCCAAGACTTTGAGGCACCATTAGTTGTGATGATGCCACGGCACTCTATTCAGGGTGACAGGGTGAGACTCTGTCTCAAAAATAAGAAAAATGTTTTGCATTGCCTATTTCAGCCTGTTGTTAATACAGTTTTCTGAACATCTATGGTTTTTTTGTTGGTGTTTGTTTTTTGAGACAGAGTCTCAAGCTGTCACCCTGGGTAAAGTACTGTGGCATCACAGCTCACAGCAATCTCCAATTCTTGGGCTTACGTGACTTTTTTGCCTCCCAAGTAGCTGGGACTATAGGCACAGCTATTTTGTTGTTGTTGTTGTTGTTGTTGTTGTTGTAGTTATCATCATTGTTGTTTGGCAGGCCTGGGCTGGATTCGAACCCGCTAGCTCCAGTGTACGTAGCTGGCACTCTAACTGCTTGAGCTACAGGCACCGAGCCACATCTATTGTTTTATGCAAAGGAATTACTTTATTACTCACCACTTTTAAATGTATTTAATAGCAACACAGATGGACATACAATTTCACATAAAATTGCCAGCCACATTTGCAACCTTTAATCTAATCTAAGTCATTCAAACAGATGAAAATCCCAGTATGAAAATCATCCAAGTGACCTAATTAAAATCATCACCAATGTTTGTACTCTCACATTAACCCGAAATGAAAAAAAAGAACATCATCACCAATGCAGTTAATGCTTTGGGTAAAATCAGCAAAATTGAAAAAAATTAAAGCCATGGATGAAGTGTTGACACAATAATCCTCATACAACTGGAGAGTCGAACACGGTTTTCTGAATCAAGTTACCTCTATTTCTTAAAATTCTCTTCATACAGAATGTTCTTTCTCTTAATTAAAGTTAATTTTAAAAACTGATTTGGGGAATTACACAAGACCAGAAATTTTGAAAAAAGTTAGCACTACTCAGCCCCAAATCCCAAGTAGATTAACAAAAAATAGGTGTGTGTGTAGGGGGAATGCAAAGAAGTCAAATGATTAGCTTGAATTCTACAAATCAAGATGAAAATCTTTCAGTTTGCCTAAAATTTAATGTGCCATAATAAAAAATCCTCTGTTTATTATATTGTCACATGATTTTAATTAGAGTTAAATTTTAATTTTTACTAAGATTGCTTTTTGGTATGATTATTACTAACATGATGTGTCTGTGCATGACAAAGAATGTCTGTGTGTCTTCTGTGGGCATGACCTTCGTTAGACTTTGCAGGCCTTTTTGGACAGGTGTGCTGCTACCTACAGCCTAGAATTTTTTAAGCATTTTCTTTACTCCCCAAATCTATCTTGTTAGAAGAACTGAGGGCCACACCTCTGAAATGCTGCCTTTCCCCAGCTCTCAGTAACAGTGTGACTCTAATTTTTAGTGCTTATTCTCTAGCTTTTTTCACAATTATTTCAACTGAAAAAAACAGTTCCCAAAGTTTTTTGTTTTTATTTAGTTTATACAATTGCTCTTTAAACGTAAAGTGGCATGTTTTAATCTGGGCTTGAGGAAAAGCACTGACCCTCCGTGTTTGTTGACAGTAAGCAATAATCATCTGCTCTTTTTTCAGTTCCATGAAACGGAAAATGTTGTAGAAGCAAAGGGTACAGTGTCAAAGCAGTGGTCTGCATCTGATCGTTCGACACAGAGCCTCTGTCCCCATCTTTTAAAACCACAGATGTGTAGTGGCTCTTCCCTGGTCAGCAAGAGTGCCTAGGACATAACTCTTGCCTTTCAAACAAATGTTTGAAATGTTGGCTTCATGTAACCTAAGTCAAAAAATTTATTATAGACATTGATTTCAGAAGAGGCTTAATGCAACCTAAAAAAAAAAGTCACCTTATATGATTCAAAGAAGGAAAGAAAGAAAGAAAACAATTATGTCAGCACTGAAATTTCCTGAGGTGAAATTTGCCAAATGCAAAGTTTTAAAACTTTCTTAAAGAAGTCAAGAAACCACTTCTCCTCTTCCTTATTTAAAAAAATAATAATAATGCAAAACAAGAACAGCAATGTGTGTTGACGTGATGGCTGAATCTGCCAAGAAGCAATATTTCCAACCATCAAACCTAGAATAATATATCCTAGCACTCTGGGAGACCTAGGCAGGTAGATTGCCTGAGCTCAGGAGTTGGAGACCAGCCTGAGCAACAGTGAGACGCCATCTCTAAAAACAGTCAGAAAGTGTGGCAGGTGCCTATAGTCCCAGCTACCTGGGAGGCTGAGGTAAAAGGATCACTTGAACCTCAGAGTTTGAGGTTGTCGCAAGCTATAATGCCGTGGCACTCAATCCCAGTGGGATTAGGTGAGACTCTGTATAAAAAAAAATAAACCTAGAGTATACTTGTCCAGCGTTGTCTATTTTCTGCTGTCCAAAACTGAAGAAGGTCCTTAGGTTGTTAATTTACGAATGAGTTTGTTCAGCAAAGAGAAAATGAGCCCTTTATTTCCAAGCAATGTCCTAGCAGCCATAAGAGCGAGACGCCATCTCTAATAATAGCCAGAAAGAGTGGCAGGTGCCTGTAGTCCCAGCTACCTGGGAGGCTGAGGTAAAAGAATCACTTGAGCCTAGAGTTTGAGGTTGCCGCAAGCTATAATGCCATGGCACTCAATCCCAGTGGGATTAAGTGAGGCTCTGTCTAAAAAAAAAAAAAAACCTAGAGTATACTTGTCCAGCGTTGTCTATTTTCTGCTGTCCAAAACTGAAGAAGGTCCTTAGGTTGTTAATTTATGAATGAGTTTGTTCAACAAAGAGAAAATGAGCCCTTTATTTCCAAGCAATGTCCTAGCAACCAAAAATGGAAGGGTGACAAGCATGGCTTCCTTTCCTCAGCCACCTCAGCAACTCAGGGAACTCACAGGGTAATAGGATTCCTGGCGCACAGCACAGCCTGAAGGGTTGGGAGCTTGGATGGGGCTTGCTTTCTAGAGACCCTAAGAGTCAAACAAAGCTGGTATGATCACATGACAGAGAGTTTTCCAAAGTTCCAGATTCCACAAAGCCTTCTCGTCTGTTAGCAATTTAATTTCATCCTCTTTCTACACATAACTCCTGCACCTCAAAGCCATCTGGTTGACTGGCAACAGGCACAGCTCACTAATGTGAGACAAAACATGAGGAAAGAGATCACGTGAGCCGCCTGCAGGGACCTGTTCAGTGCATGGCCCCTTCAGAAACAAACATGGGCTTAACTGAAAGACACACACACATATGCAATGGGCATGAGGAACTTTACAGGTGTCTATAACCAAAACCTCTATGAGTTGAACCCTTATATCTTGATTAAGATAAAAATAAAGTATTAGACTCACAATCACCAACCACAGTAATCAAAAAGGTAAACAAAACTCCAGACAGAGCTTTACTCAAGCAGGAGTATTTTAATCACTAGCTTTGCCAGCTGACGGTCTGCGGCTATTACTTCCATAATTAGGTTTTGTAATGAATTGCTGAGATTTCAAGTGAGATTTCACAAAGTGCTATGGAAGTTCCCAGACAGACTGTGGGTATCCACTTCAGATGACCTCAGCGGTGGAAGATTCCACAGCGTCTATCATTAACCATCTGTTTTCCCTTTAGTCAGAGACTAATCTAACTCTCCTTTCTGAATGCAGACGCTGTGGAAAGCAAGAACAGAGTAAGACAGTTACTATCTGTTTACTTTGTATCGGGAACGATGTCTATGTTCGCTTTTTTAATGCCATCAAGTAATTCTGTACTACTAGAATGACTTCCACAATTTTCCAATTTTTAGGAGCTAAAAGCTGACCCTGCCCAATCTCACAATCGGCAGACAGCACATTTGGGATTTGAACCTAGGTCTGAGATGTTTTTGGTATTTCATGTGGCTTTTCTAAAATAAGAAAAAGCTGATCTTCGAATGGGGCTTAACTCTTTCAGAATATGTTCACATACAAGCACACCTTGGAGATACTGTGGGTTTAGTTCAAAACCACTGCAATAAAGCGAAGATCGTAAGAAAGCAAGTCAAATAATTGTTTTGGTCCCCCAGTGCATATATAAGTTATGTGTACACTGTACTGTGGTCTATGAAGTGTGCAATAGCACTATGTCTAAAAAATTATGTGCATGCCTTAATTAAAAATATCTTATCACTAAAAAATGCTAGCAACCATCTGAGCCTTCAGCAAGACTTTCAGCATCTTTTTGCTAATGGAGTGTTCTGCCTCAGTGTTGATGGCTGCCCATTGATTAGGGTGGTTGTTAGAGTGGCTGGGGCAATTTCTTAAAATAAGATGATGAAGTTTGTCACATTGATTGATGCTTCCTTTCATGAAAGATTTCTCTGCAGTATGTGATATTGTTTGGTAGTAATTTACCTTCAGTAGAACTTCTTTCAACCTTGGAGTCAAATCTCTCAATCTCTGCTGCTGCTCTATGAATTAAGTTTATGGGTTTTCTTTATCCGCTATTGTCATTTCAACAATATTCACAGCATTTTCACCAGGGGTAGGTTCTACTTCAGGAAAGCACTTTCCTCACTCATCCTTCAGAAACAACTCCTCAGCCATTCTAATTTGCTCATGAGATTACAACAATTCAGTCACTTCTTCAGGCTTCACTTCTAATTCTAATTTTCTCACTATTTCTCTATGTGCAGCTTTCTCCACTGAAGTCTTGAACCCATCATAGTCATCTATGGGGGTTGGAATCAACTTCTTCCAAACTCCTATTATTGTTGATATTTTTACCACCGATGAATCACAAATGTACTTAATGGCATCTAACATGTTGAATTCTTTCCAGAAGGTTTTCAAAGTGCTTTGCCCAGATTCATCAGAAGAATCACTATCTTAGATAGCAATTGCCCTAAAAAATGTAATTCTTAAATGATAAGACTTAAAAGTGGAAATGGTTCCTTGATCCTTGGGCTTCAGAATAAAAATCATGTCATTAGACAGGAAAGACAAGAGTAACATCCTTGTACATGAGCAACAGAGCTCTTGGGTGACCAGATGATCACTGTCAATGAACAATAATACTTTGAAAGGAATCTCTTTTCTGAGCAGTAGGTTTCAACAGTGGGATTGAAATATTCAGTAAATGATTTTGTAAACAGATGTGCTAACATCCCAGGTTTTGTTGTTCCACTTCTAGAGCACAAGCAGAGTTGAATTAGCATAATTCTTAGGGGTCCTGAGATCTGTAGACTGTAAGTGAATATTGGTTTCAACTTAAAGTTACCAGTTGTATTAGCCCCTAACAAGAAAGTCAGCCTGTCCTTTGAAGTTTTTAATCTGCCATTGACTTGAAAGTCTTAGATGGCATCTTCTTACGAAAGGAGGCAGTTTCATCTACACTGAAAATTGGTTGTTCTAGTGTAGCCTCCTTCATTGATCACCTTCCCTGGACCTCCTGGATTACTCATTGCAGCTTCTGCACCAGCACTTGCAGCTGAACCTTGCGCGTTTATGTTACGGGGGTGGCCTCTTGCTTTAAACCTCATGAACCACCCTATGCTCACTTCAGACTTTGCACATGCTCCTTCCTCACCTCTCTCGGCCTTCATGGAATTGAAAAGAGTTAAGGTCTTGCTCTGGATTAATCTTGGTTGAAGGAGAAGTTGAAGCTTGTTTGATCTTACCCATGCCACTAAAACTTTCTTCACATTAGCAGTAAAGCTATTTCACTTCCTTATCTTTTTGTGTTGTCTGGAGTAACATTTTTTTTTTTGAGTAACATTTTTAATTTCCTTCAGTAACTTTTCCTTTGCATTCACAACTTGGCAACCCATCTGATACCGGAGGCTTAGCTCTCAACCTGTCTTGACTTTGAACACGCCTTCCTCACTAAGCTTGATCATTTCTAGATTTGATTTAAAGCGAGATACGTGCTATTCTTCCTTCACTTGGATGCTTAGAGGTCACCGTAAGATATTACTTGACCTAACTTCAATATTGTCATGTCTTGGGGAACAGGAAGGCCCAAGGAGAAGAAGAGAGACAGGGCAATGGCCAGTCGGCAGAGCAGTCAGAACACACACAACATTCATCGGTGAAGTTCAGTATCTTACATGGGTGAGATTGGTTCATGGGTCCTCAAAACAATCACCAGTAGTAACATCACTAATCACAGATCAACATAACAGTTATAATAATATAGAAAATGTTTGAAATATTGGGTGAGTTTTCCAAAATGAGATGGAGAGACTCAAAGTGAGCACACACTGTTGGCGAAGTGACACTCAAAGTCTGGCTCTCGCTGAGTGGGCATAAACTTCAATCACAACATCTGTGAAACACAATGATGTGAAGCACAACAAAGCAAGTTCTGCCTGTGTAACTTCCATCTCGATACTGTAATAGTTATAAAGTTGGCAGAAAAGATACGACTTTTCCCCTTTTATCAGAGAGGAAATTGTGGCTCAGATATGAAGTGGCCTTCCCAAGGTCACGTTCCAAGTTATTGGAAGAACAAGATGCTCTTTTGAGCTCAATCCAGGGCTCTTTTAATGGCATCACCCATCCCTGCTCTCTTTTCTGTCCTAACAGAGATGCAAAAGGCTGGTCACCATCTCCAGTACTCCTCCCTGAAAAAAAAATAAGGTTTTGTGGAATTCATTATCTCAGGTAAATGTACATTTTGACAGGAATTTTCTAGAGGCAGCCACTCTGAAGTATAGACACTATCTCAGGTCAATAGGCCAAATATTTGGCCAGTCACAGTGACTCACGCCTGTAATCCTAGTACTCCAGGAGGCCAAGGCAGGTGGCTTGATTGAGCTCAGGAGTTTGAGACCTGCCTGTGCAAGAGTAAGATGCTGTCACTACTAAAAATAGAAAAATTTAGTTGGGCATTGTGGTGGGCACCTGTAGTATCAGCTACTTCAGAAGCTGAGGCAGGAGGATCACTGGAACCCAGGAATTTGAGGTGAGCTGGGCTGACGCCATAGCACTGGAGTGCCTAGACAACAGAGTGAGACTCTATCTCAAAGAAAAAAGTCAAATATTTGGTAGCAAGGGTGACTCTCCATGTCCCAAACCACACACACACAGAGCCATCTACTCATATTTGGGTGAGCCTACAGTTTTGTCTAAAAGCTCAGCGGTTTTTCAAATTTTGAACTGTTTTCATTGCTTCTTCTGAGCATTGGTCTCTCAAAATCTTTTGAATTAAATGCTCTCCTCTGTATGCATGCAGGTTTCTGCCGTGCTGAGTAGGAGTGATCATTCGCCTCTGAAAAGTAAATAGGGATGTCACGTGCAGATGGCGCCCACGCCAGGCACCTGGGCAAGGTGTGCCCCGAGACTCAGCCACCTTGTGAGTCACCAAAACCCAAAAACAGAATTCCACTTGACTGTCAGAGGCTGCCAGGAGAAAAAGACTATAAAACACACAAAATCAGGTAAGAAATTTTAAATAACCGGGGAAAATCCAAACTACAGTGGCACTCGTGTCACTTGTCTATCACGGAGAATGACTGGAGTCACAGGAAAAAGGACAACGTACAAGTTTGCTGATGGCAGTTGTATATATAGCAGCCAAAAAGAATATGGGAAGCAGTCTAGATGTCAAATGATAACAAGGTAGATAGTAGAAATATTTTGCGGACGTTAAAAGCAGTTATGAAGAGTGTTGGTAACCTGTATATTATGTGAGGTAGTAGTGGTATATTACATAATGTTTCCATTTTATAATATTAATAGGAGAAACAGTCAAGAAGATGCCCCATGCCCATCCGTAGAAAAACATTAGTGGGATTTCCACCTGGAAATTAATCATGGAAAATTTCTAGCACTTAACAAAGTCTTTAAAACTAGCAAGGATTTCTGTAATTGTAACAAAATGAGAAAGGAGGCACGACTTAACAGAACAATTCAAAAACCACTAAAGGAGGGAAACAGAAAATTCTGGAACGAAGTAGAATGTAGTGGCAGAGCACAGCTCCTAAAATTCATTCTCCTTTTCTCTTCCCTCGTAACCAAACTCTAGAGTAGACAAAATAATCAGAATGTCACTGATGCCTAGAAATCTAGAGAGACGTGAAATTTGACAATCATTTTGTTTTTCCTCTTCTAACTGAAGACTCTTAGAATTGGACGTTAGGGTTACCTTGTATATTGAAGTGACGGAACAGAGAAATGGGTTCACTCTGGGAAGAGGGAAGACTCCAGACTCAGACAACCCAGAGCTTAAAGACATCGGCCATTGGCATGAAAACAGGGAACATTTTGACACAGCTTTGAAAAAAAACTCAGTCTCAGACCAGCGAGCCCGTGAGGGGCTGCAGGGGATGGTCTCTATCTGCTCCCAGTCTCTCATCAGAGTTTTTCTCTGTCCTTCTGCTCCTAAGAAGCTGACCTCTGCGGACTCCCTTGCCTCAGGCTTCCAGTCGGGTTCTTCGATGGCAGTCATTGCCAGAAGATAAGAAGCGGCACCATAAGGGGAGAAGGAGGCCCAGTCCTCACTCCCTCCCTCCACGTCCCAGTTCCAGCAGGGGCTGCTTCCCCGGCCGCTGTTCCTGCTGGGTGCTCATCTTCCAGCCTCAGTTGGCACCTGGCTCCATAAGCCCCTCTTGCTGCTGCAGACCTGGGATCCCAGAGTCCTTCTGCCCTGTTGCTTCCGTGGTAGGTGCTGCAGCCCTGTCAGTACGTCTGCAAACAATCTCTTCATTAAATTCTCTTCAGTTTTATTCTTTTCAGATAAAACCTTTTCAAGTAAATCCGATTGCGAGTGTGGCCTATTTCTAGCAGGGCACTCGACTAATCCAACAGGCTGTCGTCTCCGCCACACAGCTCATCTTCCTCCGGCCACCCCTGCCGACGGCGGGAAAGTGAATAGGGCACGAAGTCGCCGGACCTCAAACCTTATGCTGGCAAAGAAGGAAGCAGTCAGCAGAGGAATGAGGAGCCAGAAAGTCACCTGCTGGGAGTCAGAGTCATTTCAGCGTGGGCAAGATAAAAGGGGATGCATCCCAGCAGAGCAAACAGATTAAATTAGAGAAATATCTGGAAGCAAAACACAAAATGAACAGAACTCGTGACAGAGAGCCAAAGAGCCCACCATAAAAGTTAGTATCACACAAACACACGCGTGCACGCTAGGAAGTTCCACACAATTAGCTGAAAATGCAGAGCGAGATAATATGAGTATGGTGTTTTTATTGCACACGAGTTAAAGGAAGAAAAAATAAAATAACGCATGAAGGTAAAACTTCAAAAATCAAAATCAGACCATGAACTTCATAAATGAATTGGGCTCTTGAAGCAAAGAGACACCAAGAAAAAGAAAAGCATCAATGAGTAAAGATTTTAGATAATTCCCCAGAAATGCTTTAATGATAGAACCAGATTCCATTTCAGAGAGATTATTTTTCCAGTGGTGCAGTGGGTGGGTTTGAAGGCAGAATTCAGAGCCAGCCAGGAGACCATTCCAGGTGAACAGCACAAGGACCCAAACCAAGACAATGGCAAGGCACAGATTCGAAGGGGACCTGATGCCCAGATGAGGGAGGAGTGACAGAATGCAATAGGAACTGTGTGTAGGGAAAAAGGCGAAAGTTTAGGGGACAAAGCATACCAAGAAAGGTCTGATGTTTTTAAAATAAGCATTTGCGCATACTGTTACAGATATCCTTCATGGCATTTCCTTGATCACTATATAAAGACATTAATACTTGTAACAGTATGATCAAAATATTTCTGAATGTATATGAATCGTGCCCTGTGATTGCACCAATGTACATAATTATGATTCAATAAAATTATTACAAAAAAAATCCATTCACCAGTTTTAGGTTATTAGGAATAATGATGCTATAAACATTTATGTGAAAGTTAAAAAAAAAAAAATAAGCATTTGCGATGCCATTCATCAAGAGAGGAAATACAGAGAAAGAGCAAGTCTGGAAACAAAGAGAAATGAGGGAGCTATGCTGATATTCAGGTATCATTAAAGCCTCAAAATTTTATTTCAAGATTTACATTTTTCATTATGCGAATTGTTTCCTGAAGCCCTTCTGCTCTGTCCTCTTTAGATTTCAATAGGCTTCAACGTTTTTTTCCTCTAACAGCATGTTGTTATTACCTCCATAGGACGCATCACTACATAAGGCTTTGGGCTTCTGCAAAAGGTCACAAGGGAGGACTTGGATGTGGAAAAGCCCCACATAAAAATACAGGCACCTGTAGTCCCAGCTACTTGGGAGGCTGAGGCAAGAGAATCGCCTAAGCCCAGGAGCTGGAGGTTGCTGTGAGCTGTGTGACACCACAGCACTCTATGGAGGGCGATAAAGTGAGACTCTGTCTCTACAAATAAATAAATAAACAAATAGTGATAAAGTAACTATTATAAAAGCATACAGATCTGTCATAGTTTGTCACAGAAGAATGAGTTCTAACCTGTGGGTGTCTTTAACAGCATTAAATGTGAATGTTTACAAAAGATAAGTTTTCATCCCCTGCTCGTTGGTGAATCATCACTCTCTCTCCTTCCTCACAAATTAAAAATGTTGAAGTGATAAACTTTAGGCAGCAGCTCTGCTCTGATCCCCTGGCAGCACACGGATTAAAAGTGTGGATCTCTTAACTTGATGGTTTGACAACTGCACTAGCATAGGCATACTCACCCAACCAGGGACGCTTTTTTTTTTTTTTTGAAACAGAGCTGCTGTCCCCCTGGATAGAGTGCTGTGGCATCACAGCTCACAGCACCCTCCAATTCCTGGGCTCAAGCGATTCTCTTGCCTCTGCTTCCCAAGTAGCTGGGACTACAGGCGTCCACCACAACCCCCAGCCATTTTTTGGTTGCAGCTGTCATTGTTGTTTGGCGGGCCCGGGCTGGATTCGAACCCACCAGCTCAGGTGTACATGGCTGGTGCCTTAGCCTGTTGAGGCACAGGCGCTGAGCCAGGGATGCTTTTAAAACACATCGCAAGTTGGAGTTTCAGATGCTTTGTGAG
>CAUYON010077254.1:0-11888 GCA_963573935.1 Arctocebus calabarensis
GTCTTTATATAGTGATCAAGAAAATGCCATGAAGGCTATCTGTAACAGTACGATCAAAACATTTCTGAATGTATATGAATCGTGCCCTATGATTGCACCAATGTACAGAATTATAATTCAATAAAATTATAAAAAAAAAAAATTTCACAATGCCCTTCAGTCTTCTCTGACTACAGGAAGCAAATGTAGAAATAAAGCAATAGCGCATTTCTGCTTTCCAGTCTGAAAAGTCTAATGTTGCCCAGCAGTGGAAGCATTTTAAATACCAACAAGTACAATGTTGTCAAATACTGGCAAAGAAGGAAAACATAGGATACATCTCTCCTCTTTTCCCAGAAGTAATCCATGTCCCCAAATTCTACACCATTGAAAAATATTTGTCCATGACTGATAATGTTCAATTAGTGGAGGAAATAAGGCACCATGCAAAACATCCATTCTTTAATTTCCTATGTTACATTTAACTACTCTAGTATGTCTATTGTGAACAATTTGCTCATCCACTACATAAATATTTTCCTTTCTTTGAGTACCCAGTATTCCTCCTATTAAATAGTAGTTGAGCCATTCATTGTTAACTTAAAGACATTCATTCTCACAGATATACACATAGTAAATATCCTTTGGGTTACAGAAGGCTTGCTAAATTGATGTTTATAGGACTAACTAAACTAAATTCCCCTTTTATTATCTTTAGCTTACTTTGGAGATACTCTTGCAGGCTTCCATGTCTCATCAACTCTGTAATAATATAAATTGGATCTTCTAAAGTGCAGACAGCATAAAGCTGGATAAGCTTGGGATGTCTTAGGCTCTTCATTATCTGTGCCTCCCTCAGGAAGTCATTTGGATCCATTGAACCTGAAACAAGAAGAGGGGGAAATCGCTTTATGTGATTGAGGCATTCCTATCCTCACAGCAGTCTAGAGGGAATCACCAAGATTGCCTCCTGCCTCTCAGTGGCGCCAGAGCAGCATTATCACAAATCTTCAGAGTTATCAAAGAAGAGAAATCAGTTCAGCTGGGCAGCCTAATAACTGCATGTGTTGGTATATCCAGCGTGCGCAGTTTATGTGTTACGACCTGTAGGTGAGGAAAGGTTGATTTGGGGCTCCATGAAAAATGAAAGGAAGAGGAGAAACTGACAGTCTAATTGATAAAAGGAAGCAGAAATCTTAACACATGTTAAGACATGTTAACACATGTTAACACATGTTCTATTAACATGAACACTGGAGGAACTTGAATGTTTAATTGCTACAGCCAGAGGATTTTGTTCTGGGATGCAGAGAAGACTGATAGCTGCCCTGTCCTTGGTGCTCACTGTGGGAAGAGCTGGAAATCAAAATGCTAAAACAATGACAGTCTGCCATATTCTATTTTCCTTCATTCGGCAGGAACGTAGGGTACAGGCCAATTAGAAAACATTCAAGGCCATCCCCAAAAGTTAGTGGGAGGGTTTTTTTCCCACCAGTTTTATGTGTTTAACTTGGAAAATGTAACATTTTCATTTGTATTATCTGTTTCCACAGTCAGAGCCTTAATAGCTTGACCAAATGACAAATGAGACAGTCCCAGGGTCCAGTTGGATGTCTCATCTACAATTAAATTGTATTTACAAGGTTCAACTCTGACTTACCATGCAAAGTGTCAAGTTGTTACCTCCCAAGAGAGGGAAGAATATCTGGACTGTATATTTCATCAGTAATTTTAAAAATCTTTCATTTCTTTTAGGACGAGGTATCTCAGTGGCATGACTATAATTGAAGGAATACTTCATTACACATCTTAGTAATCACTATGGAGACTGAAAATACCATTTCCAGTGATGCCCACCACGTTCATCACCCTCTCCATGTCAAACACTTCACAACTGATACTTGAACACAGGTATGATTCACTAAGCTTTGACATTCTCAGGTAACACTGACTTGTTTATTATTGTAAAGTTAAGAAGGGTTACATGCAACCTGCAGATCATTTCACAGAAAGCATGTGGGCAGGTTGGACAGTGATAGTCTAGAAGTTCAGAACCTAGGCCAAAGTCTTGATTCTATACAAATCCCAGATTTGCTTCTAGGTTCCTGTGTGACCTTGAGCAAATTATTAAACCTGTCTGAACTTCAGTTCCTTCATCTGTAAAATGTGGATAATAATCTTACTGACATCATAAGCTCATTATAAAGATAATAGGAATGCCTGGCACATATGTATTCAATAACTGCTGACCATTCTTTGCATTAGCATTTATACGCATGTTCTTGGGAAAACCAAACAGACCAATCGTAAATAATTTTTTCATAGGCAAAGGAGAGGAAGGAACAAGGAGAAAATGGTCTGTGCTCATCATGTGTGTCTGAGTTCCCTCAATTCCATCTTTACTGCTGGTTTATTCCACACGATAAAATAGGATTAATATTTGGAATCACAGTGGCAAAATGGAGCTGAGAATAAAAGAATCACCTAAACCATAATAAAGAACTTTGTTCTTATTGGTTGATTAACCTACAGTAAAATACCCATGTATTAGGGATACCCTACCACCACCAAAAAAAAAAGAATCTGATTCATGAAGCTTTTTGTGAGGCCAACAATTATGATCATTATTCAGACAATTTATATACACAGTATATTTCTATGTTGATGCTTTGTGTGGCCATCAGGTTTAGGGAATGTAGGACAATCAAATCATTCCCCAATCAGCCTATCCAAAAGAGTCAAAATCATGAAATGTCAGGAGCCGCTACAGGTGAAGTCTGCTCATGGTTATGCTGGTTACAGCTGACCAGATGAATAGTAAAGGAAACCCACTCTTAACCCAGCTAGTAGTGCAATGTGAAATATTAATTTTTGCCTGCCAAAGCTATTATGGGAGTTGATTGCAAGCTCATCTTTATTGTGTGGTAGTCTGCTAAGCAATAAATAGCTGCTAAGATTGATTAATGGGCCCAGTAAAGTGAAGACATTTAACCAATCATCAAAGCTGTTTGCAGCTATTACACTGTAAATCAATAATACTTATTCCTGTTGGAGAGAAAACTATCATTGCTTTTTTTTAATATAAGAAATCTGATTTTTTTGTTGTTATTGATCTCTTTTGACCTCCCCTAAGGCCTCCTTTACAGAGTAGTGTTAGGAAGGACAGCTAACTGCCTCTTTTTAGAAATAGAATAATTAGATTGGATAATAAAGTTTAATCTCACTTATCAATAAGATTAGGATTTAAAGGCATATACACATGGTGATTATGAAAACCTCAGGTGCTGGAACAGAACATCCTCCTCTGGAGTACTCACATGGGGTCTGGCCACTTAAAACTGCCTCCCTGTTGATTCATCTGGCAGATATTAAAAGATTCACTCCTGCACTAGTAAACTTGCACTTCAGCAGACACACTTGTCCGCAACCCCACTGAAGCCAACATTTATTAAGAACTCATTGCATGGTCAGGCATGGTGACTCGCATCTGTAATCCTAGCACTCTGGGAGGCCACAGTGGATGGACTACTTGGGGAGTTCAAGACCAACCTAGGCAAGAGCAAGACCCCATCACTACTACAAACAGAAAAACAGTCACGTGTGCAGATGCACGCTTGTAGTCTCAGCTACTTAGGAGGCTGAGAGTGAGCTATGATGCCACGGCACTCTAGCTTGGAGGAACACAGTGAGACTCTGTATAAAAAAAAAAAAAAAAATACTTTACATACGTTAACTCAATTCATGCTCCTAAAACCCTATAAAGTGGGAACAATTATAAGTCTTTCTTCCATATGAGGAGATTTAGAAAGGTTAATAAATTGTCCAGAGCCACGTTTGAACTCAGGTTTATCTTATACAAAACTTGAAGCTCTTACTATTAGACCAGAGGATTCCAACATATTCAGTTCATGGCTCCCTTAGTGTCTCAGTCACGTTTTTCACTACGCCTCTGAGTCAAAATGAATATCCGAGAGTTCTTTTGATTACTTGGTTAGATCCAAACAACTTAAGAAGTATCTGTCCTATCCGCTTAATAGCTATCTGAAAAAGTAAATCGAAAGGAAAAAAAAATGTTTATTTCATTCTTAATCTCACTCACTAAAGTGATATATGCACAACTTTAGTCTTAGAATCAGATTGAACAGTGCTACCCTCATTTCCTGGCCCACATTGATTTTTGCCTTGATCTTGCATTTTGATTACATGAACCATCACAAACCCAGCTTCAGAAAGATACAATGTCAGCAAAAGGAATGCAATATGATATAAAGTTAAAACCACACACTACCTCAAGGTAACCATTTGTGGGGTATTCAAAACTTTTAAACATCCCACAGCACCCCTATGAATTCACTGTGGTGCCCTATGCACCTCGGCATAGTTTGGGAACCATTGTACAGCTAGCCAACAAAACCCAAGGGCTCAAAGTCTGCCCCTAAGGAGCTTCCCAAACCTTCAGAAATTCTGGCCTAGGTAAATAATGGAGGTCCCAGAAAACTCTAATCTAGCCTATGGTTATTACTCTTAACTGTCTTATGCAGATATGAAGCCACCACAACAATGTTCCACTTTTATAACCTGTCACTTCCAGGTCATGTGATGCAGTAGTGATAGATGTGGGCTCAAATCCTAGATCTGCCGTTTACTGACTTTGTAATAATAATAACTGGTCACTTACTATAAATCAGGCCCTGTGCAAAACATTTCCACTAATACCTTAATTTAATCTTCATTGTAACCCTGGTTAGCCTTACTATGATTTCTATTTTACAAATGATGAGACCGAAGCATAGAGTTGTTCAACATTCGCTCAAGACCATATGCTTGGTAAATCTTTGAAGATTACTTAAGCTCTCTCTTCTTCCATCTTTAAAATGGAAGGAATAAAGGCTGACTGAATAAAAATTTTACTCTTACTTGCCACTGTAGAGAAAAAGGAGATGAAAGAATCAAATATGAGGTCTTTCAGGTGGACCATTTTACCTTTTAACCTTACATAAGTAGTATTTAGTAAAATAGTTGTTACCTGGGCAGTACCAAGATTCCATCTGGTTTTATTTAATTATTTTCAGTTAAGCCAGTATTTTTTATCTAAGAAAAAGAGAGTGGGAGAGGGTCCTGCAGGGTGGAATCCTAATTCTAAAGAAGAGATATGTTGTTGGGATTTTGAATTGGTGATGTTTCCAGACTTCGCTGATCCAGGGAGCATGCTCTTATCTTTGTACTTGAAACCCTGGCTAAGCAGAATGATGACCACACCTGCCCGCTGCCAGCATGGGCCATCCAGTGGCCTTTGGGACATGGACAGTGGCGTTCTCGCACCTGGTTTTAACGTTTTGACTGCTACAGGAGTGGTGTTGTTCCACAGGCCTTCCCACACTTCACCAAACTGGCCGGATCCCAGTCGCTTCAGAAGCTGCACGGAGTTCCGGTCAATCTCCCACTGGTCCACGGTTTTATAGGACAAATCAAAAGGCGGTGGGACCTGCACCTGTTTCACAGAATAAAGAGAAGACTGGTAAGAAAAAAGGTAGATTTAACGTGTTCTTGTTGTTGAAAATAACAGCTTAAGTAGTTTTAAAGAAAAGATGGTTAAATGTTATCAATTGTGCTCCAATTACCTCAACATAGAAAATAGTGGTGGGAGAATTTGCAGTGTGAAGTCTCAAGCTGATCTCCCAAATCTTACTAAATCAGGCACCTCACTATCTGTCCCTTCATGCACCTAACACCACCCTCACTCGACTCTAGATTGACCTCTCTCTGTCTCTAGGCCTAGCTAAATCCTCCCAATGTCAAGGCCCAATTGAGGTTCCACCTTACCCACACATTCTCAAATTGTTTGGCTATAGGCTTTATTAGATGTATCCTATATTTTTGCATAATTAAATTTTTAATCTCTTTTCAAACTCCTTTTTTCATTTCTTCATTCATTCATTTAGCAAATATATATATATATATATATATATATATATATATATTTTTTTTTTTTTTTTTTTTTTTTTAGACAGAGCCTCAAGTTGTCCCCCTGGATAGAGTACTGTGGAATCACAGCTCATAGCACCCTCCAACTCTTGGGCTCAAGCTAGTCTCCTGCTTCTTCCTCCGAAGTAGCTGGGACTACAGGTGCCCGCCACAATGCCAGGCCACTTTTTTTTTTTTGGTTGCAGCTGCCATTGTTGTTTGGCGGGCCCAGGCTGGATTCAAACCCTCCAACTCAGGTGTACGTGGCTGGCGCCTTAGCCCATTGAGCCACAGGTGCCGAGCCAGCAAATAAAATATTTTCACGCATCTACTAAGTGCCGTTTGCCAGCAAAACAGGCAAGACCCTGTCCTCCTAGAATCTAGTTTACTACATGCCAGTCTTTGTTGCAAATACTAAACTCGGTTGTTACAGCATAAAAGAAACAAAGCTAACTGATAAATGAATGAGCATCTGTTTCAATAAAGCTTATTTTAAAAAAAAAAAAAGAAAGAAAAGCATGGTTTGACTATCCTGCTTTAGGTAATCAAATGGCAATCTCTTTCTCTTTTCCTTTTTTGTGTCCTGGGCATCACTGTGACAGACACTCAGCTATCTGAAGGGGGAAAGTTAACTTCAAAATAAAGGAACACAGCTTGAAATCATCTCACCTTTAAGCATGGCTTTCCCAGCTTGACACACAAGCCATCGCTTGTGGTGCTGTAGTACCTCACAAATTTATTCAGTGTTGAAAAGTTCTTTCTCCGGGTGAGAAAAAATCCCCCTTCATCCAGTCTTCTGATTCTATAGTGTTTTACAACTCCTTGATCTAAAACTGGAACCCAAAATAAGTCCTGTTAATAAATGTTTGCCTAAAGCCAAGCAGATCTATTTATTTTGTGGTGATATGTTCAATGCATGACATGAAATTTTCAGAAAATTCTATGTATTTCTCAACTTTGTTTCAGAAAAGACTTAAGAAACTTTCTATAAAGGTATACAGAAAAAGAGAGAGACAGAGAAAATTAAGAAATAATGCTAAAGGAAGATAAAGAAATTATGTCAACACTAAAAAAATCCATACTTTGAAGCCCACTAATACTATTTGAGTAAAACAAGCCATAACACTGACTCTATCATTCCAGCCATGCAAGGAAGGAAATCTTATCAGTTTTGAGAACTATGAGGTTTACAAGATAAAATAAAGAAAGGTATTTGAAACAGTTCAATTCCTCTGGGTTCAGAGACCAGGGAGAAATTTCCCCCATAAAATCCTATAATATAGATAACCGAAATAGAGTAAATAGAGTCCTCAATACCAAGATAAAATAACGTAAGTAACTCTGCAGGCCCATTCATTATAGTGTCCCTCAATGCAGGCTGATAACAGAACCTACTAGCACAGTTCAATAAGAGCAATTCCACAGGGCCCAAAATGATGCAGTCCCTATGTGTAACTTTCCAGCAATATTGCTTGATCCAGGGTAAGTCCTATAGCTTTTATAGGAACAAGTAGACTGTATTCTTTTTAAGTCATCCAACTTGTAGTGGATACTTTGTTACTTTCTGCCTGCCACCAACCATTGTCCCTTCTTCAGTTAATAGCACCCCCAATTCTTCCCAGAGAATCATCACTTCCTAAGAGCACATGGTCCACGGGGACCTGGTGGCCACACAATTTGAGGAAGGTACAGATATGATCAGAACTATCACACCTAAGAAACCTCAATTTCAGGACTTGCGTTAGGGAGCTCCAAGAAGATTCAGGAAAGTGTTGCTTTGGTTGGGGTTTTGATTTCACTGCTGGGAATTTATAGAGCTATTAGCAGATTCCTGGACCCCAGGCAGGGGGCAATCTTGCCTGAGAAGAGAAACAGCCCGGTGCAAAGCAGTCTTGATATGGAAAGTGAAGCTTAGTCCCGGGAGCCAAGCCTGGCATTCTCAGCTACGGGAGTCAATTAATTACCTCCTTGCTTAAACTAGTTTGAATTGGATTTTCCACACTTGCATTTAAAATATTGACTAATGCACTCTCTGCCCATTCTTTCACTTAGTGAAATTATTGATAAGCATTGAGCAGCATTTACCACAACTACAGCTATTTTCAGTTCTTGGCTAACTGTAGAACCTTATCCTTCAATAATCAGTGGAGCTGAGCAACACGCTCATGAAAAGGAAAAGGCCAACCCAGTCCACACATGGAGGTCTACAGAGGGCATGCCAAGAGCTAGGACATTTTCCTCAAAAAATAATTGGCCCACACAAGCATAGCTAACCTGAAAAGATGGACACTATCAAGTATTGGCAAAGAAGGAGACTGACTTTTCATATGCAATTGACAGAAATGCAATTTTTATCACCATTTGAAAATCACTACAGCTGACCATAGTCATACCTATAATATAGTAATTTCACTCCTAAACTGAAATTAACAGAAAGACAGAAGATATTCACCAAAACACATTTATAAGAATGCTTTTGGTGGCATCATTCATGAGTCTAAACATAAAAACAATCCAAATACCCATCAACTAGTAAATAACAAAATTAACTAAAAAATTGTTACCATTTTTCCAAATAAACACTATACAGATTTGTAAATAAACAAACTACAATTACACACAACAACGTGAGTGACTGTCACACACATGAAAATACGGTTCTATTCTTTAAAAGTTTATGAACAAGCAAAACTATTGACGTGAGGAATCAGGGACAGGGGGTTTATTGTTATTCTATTTCTCAACTGAGGCAGTTCCATGAGTGTGTTCATTTTGTATTCATCAATCTAAACTTTTGTTAAGTCTATACCTTTACGACGTATATTCCATGTCAATTTAAAAGAATACTAAACAATAAGATGATTTGCTCCTGTTCATGGACAAATGGAAGATCAAGTCACAAAGTGCTACATCATGGGACGTGCTGAAATATGTCAGTCAGAAAGGTTATTAAGGTAAATGCTGCCTAATTTTCTCCTTAGATATAAAACTTCTCAACAAAGTGCTCACAGAACATTAACTTTAAGCAAACAAATTTTGGGGCAAGCACTGTGAAAAATCTGGTTACAAAATGCCCCCCTAAGAAACTGAGCTGACCTGTGGCACAGGGGTATGAAACATCACACAAGGCTCAGGACTCTGGGAGTACAGCAGTGCACTTGAAAGTACTTGAAAGTAGCCTTTCCAACAGCATCAACACCCATAACGAAACCTACACAGCCAACAAGCACACCTGCTAATTTAATCACACCTCTCTCATTTTCTTCCCAGTGCTCTTTAATTTGTACTCATTGACAGTAACACCCCCTTGCCCATAGAGAAAAGCTACAGCAGAACTTTTCTACTTTTACTTAAAATCATGACTGCCATCTCCAGTCAAGCCTAGTGCCCAGTCCAAAGCATTAGGCACAACGCCCTACTACACAAATGAATGTCAAATCTCTCCTTCCACAGTCCAGGCCCGCTTCAGGCTGAAAGGCAGCAGTGGAAAAGGTGGGTGTGTGGCTTCCTCTCTGTCTCTCTACCTGGAGCTGCTCCCTCCCCTCCCCTTGCTAGGTGGTTCTGAGTATCCAGGGTCAGGGACCAGAGAGGAGGGGAAAGGGGGAAAAGTTACTTAGATCGGCACCAGTCAACAGCTTCACACTCTGAGCGGCAGGCAGACCCTCAAGCTGACCCCTCTCTTGACACCTATGCAGGCTCTGTGAGCTTCCCATGGCTGCAGGATTTCTCACTGCAGTTTGGGAAGGTGCAAAAGTTTCCTAGGCTGCCTCCACACAATCGCCTCTCAGCTTCTATTTCTTGGCCAGTTCACCCAGCACATTCTCTGTCAAAAGCCCTCATGGGCAGAACCCAAACCCCAAGTCCATCAAGGTACAGTCCCTGGTGCTTTTGCTCATAGCGGAAGCACCCTGTGCTCCTGAGATAACATTCCCACACATTCCCACATCCCTTGCCCCGCCAATCAACTATGGAGAAAGAGGCTGCTGCCCTGAGGCACCGCTCTCAGGCGAGCACAGGCTGCATCAGCATCGCAGGCTGAGTCAGGCACCTGTGCTCTGTCCTCCCAACTACAGAGGGCAGAGAGCCAGCTCTCAGAGTGGCTGCTCTGAAGCTCCCTCTCTCTAGGTTTCCTGTCCCGCTCATCAGCCCGGGAAGAAACAGTGTTCTCATCATGTGCCAACAGCTTTCTCTAAAAGCAAAATGCCCTCACCGCATCCTTCCTCCTTTTCACTCCTCAAAATAAGCTGAGAGATCCAAGGGTGGCAGGACCCGTCTTTGACCAATTCCCTTGTCAACTCCGGGTACAAGGATCTGTACCGGAGAATCTCACTCCTATTGTATCTTGATAACCTCAGGCAAAAATTCCATTTTAACATTCTGTTATACTCACATTTGTTGAACCACGCACTGTGCTAAGCAGTATTATATTATCTTCTTGTATACTCCTAACAATCATGTAAGGTAATTATTAATACACCTGCTTTATTACTCATAAAAGTGAGTAGGTGCCATCACCAGGATTTGAATGAACATGGGACTTGTAACTCTAAGATTCTTCACAGCCAGTGGATTTCAGACAGCAGATCTGAGTGTCTAATGAGACACCCATAATCCATTACAATAAAATTACATCCTGTGCATACAGTAATATGTTTTACTCTTAGATCTGTATACTAGAATACAGAGGGCAAGAATACACTAAGCTCCTCCAAAAACAGTCAGTTTCTTTTGTCTGTTTTCTGTTTGTTTGTTTGTTGAGACAGAATCTCACTTTATCACCCTTGTTAGAGTGCCGTGGCATCACACAGCTCATAGCAACCTCCAACTCCTGGGTTTAGGTGATTCTCTTGCCCCAGCCACCCAAGTAGCTGCGACTACAGGCGCCCACCACAACACTTGGCTACTTTTTTTTGCATTTTGGCCAGGGCTGGCTACTTTTTTGTTGCAGTTTGGCCGGGGCCGGGTTTGAATCTGCCACCCTCAGTATATGGGGCTGGTGCCCTACCCACTGAGACACAGGCGCCACCCTAATATCAGTTCCTTAAATTATAAATTTTAAGTATCTGGAACACATCTTTGTACTATGATCTCTCCAGTTACCATTCCCACTGATTGACTCTTGGGGTGGTATTAATTACCCTGCATAATCATCATCAAATACTTGGCTTGATTAGGATGTAGGCTTAGCCTGTCATAGATTTCTATAAATGGATTACAAGGCTAACAAAAAATTGAAGAGAGCTGTAAACAATATAAACCATATCACCTGACCCCAATTCATTTCTCCACAGTAAAAAAAGGAGGATAGCTAAATATAAAGTATACCTGCAATTTACAGAAATTATTGGTCTGAAAATTTAAGCTGTGCCATTCTGTCAAAAAAAAAGGTTTATAAATCATAGCTGATGGGTCTAGCAAGCCAACAGGTCGGTAACTGGAAATCATTGTAAGCAATAAAAATAATTCCCTTTTATTTTTATAAACAAGATGGACCATCTTCTGACTCCAAATTGAAATGAGCTACATGGAAATTAAACACAAACTTATAAGTTCCTTTTAGTGCACCATAAAAAAATCTCACAGTTTGTAAACTAAAGACTAAAGCAAATAGGTGATTGAGAGGTTAAAGCACTCCTTGTGATTTTCTTAATAAGGGATACAAATCACAATGATTGATATGGCTTTAGCAATCGCTATTGATTATAAGGAAAGCCTAAATAAATGTGTGCAAGGTCTCTGTAGATGCAGGTACAACTCTACCTGTTAAAAAAGCAGTACTGGAGGGTGGAGCAAGATGGCAGACGAGTAACAGCTTCCTTGCGGCTGGGCACAGTGAAACTGGGGAGAGAGGACTTCAGGCATCTCTGCCAGGCGGGATCTGCCCAGAAACTTCCCTTTGGGGACACAGGGAGACAGCGTGAGGCTTCTGCACACCCTGAGGAAGG